>PPNR03000005.1:293744-339637 GCA_003709245.3 Williopsis saturnus
GCTATGAATACGAAAGCCCAATCTATTGACGGCTGGCACGCTCGTCACACAACAGACAAAAAAGACCGTTGGTTGGAAAATTCGAGACGCTGTTGGTTATCTCGAGGAGAAGGTTGGCCCCCATGTTAAGAAGATCATCCCAACGTTTATCGTTGCACATTACGTCTACATCATAACCTTTGCCATACTGGGCTCAATTGTGATGTATCCTGTTAAAGACGCAAAGTATATAGATCTCCTTTTCTTTGCATCTGGTGCTGCTACTCAGGCTGGGTTAAACACGATTGATTTGAACTCGATAAAGTTGTACCAACAGATTACAATCTATATCCTGTGTATGCTCACAACACCAATATTCATCCATGGCTCGCTATGTGTGTTACGTCTCTATTGGTTTGAACGATACTTCGATGACATAAGGGAGAAGTCAAAATTGGATTTCAAAATGAGAAGAACTGCCACACTGGCTGGAAAGACACAATCTATTGATAGATCACGAACTATGGAATCTATTTCACAACCTCAAGGTCCAAATCCGAGTCCGCCAACTTCAGGACCTTCTGTATCACCAGAGAATAAGCTAGACTCATCGTCAACTTCGGAGGCATCCCTTGCTGAACCGAGACAGCTCACTGCGTCGGCTATGGACTTATATCGCCAAGATGTGACTCATATCTCTGAACCTTCATCGGATGATGACGAATCGCTATTGCCAGAACAGAGAAACACCAACGTTGGTGAAATTGATAACACGCCTGATCAGGATAAATCCATCAATATCAAGTTTGGTGAACTTCCAAAGCCGAAGAGGGAAGAATTTGAACCAAAGGATGTCATGATGTCCATCGCTATGATGCAAAACAGCAGATCACATAGTATGAATGACACTGATGATGAGGGTCCCGCACTCGTGATCCATGGTCCTGCAGAGAGAGAATCATCTTCAAGGTCCTCTAACATTCAATTCGACTTGAAAAATCCTCTCCATATGAGAAAACGTTCCGGCATAAGAAGAAGTTTATTAAGAGGTGAACCTCCTCTAAATGGCTTTGGGATTGACTCAGTAATAGATGATTCCAATATTGAATCAGATGGCGATGATCTCACAAGGGCTCATTCCCATTTACAACTGCCTTCTTCGGACCTCAGCGGAGGCGTTAAATTTGCCAAAAGATCAAACACTATGGATGTTGATGAAGAGGCTACGTTAGGGAAGATACCGAAATTCGTTAAGCATAGGCTCAAAAAGACCAAGGCCCTACATCGAAGACTCTCTTCAAGTGCCGTTGATGATTCATCTATGAATCCGGATGACTCTGAAACTGATGAAGACGATGAAGAAGACGATGAAGTTGAACAGCGTCAATTGAAGAGACAAATGTCTACCAACTATCTCTCGTGGACACCGACGATTGGAAGAAATTCCACATTTGTCAACTTATCACAGCAACAGAAGGAGGAATTGGGTGGTGTTGAATATAGAGCCGTCAAAGTCCTCATCAAGATCATTGTGATATATTACGTCGGTTTCCACATATTGGCTTTTGTGTTCATGGTACCCTGGATTAATGAAACGCCGAGATATCAACCTGTTGTTCGTGAAAGTGGTGTCTCATTAACCTGGTGGGGCTTCTTCACAAGTGCCTCTGCCTTCAATGATCTTGGGTTCACTTTGACACCAGATAGCATGATCTCATTCAAGACTTCACCATATGTGCTGCTCATATTAGGATTTTTCGTTGTCATTGGTAATACCGGATTCCCAATCTTGTTGAGATTTATCATCTGGATAATGTTCAAGTTCTCGAAGGAATTATCTCAGTTTAGAGAATCCGTGGGTTTCTTATTGGACCACCCACGTCGTTGCTTTACTCTGTTATTTCCAAGCGGTCCAACATGGTGGTTGTTCTTCATCCTTATCTTCCTCAACGTTGTGGACCTGGTTCTCTTTATCATATTGGATCTTGATGCAAAAGTTGTTGAAGAGCTAACTACTGGACAAAAGATTCTTGATGGTTTGTTTCAAGCTATTAGTACAAGAACTGCTGGTTTCGCTTGTGTGGATCTTTCCCAACTTCATCCAGCAGTTCAAGTGAGTTATATGGTGATGATGTATATCTCTGTCTTGCCATTGGCTATCTCCATTAGAAGAACCAACGTTTATGAGGAGCAGTCATTGGGTGTCTATGGTGGGCATGGTGATGATCATGTAGCAGATGAGAAGAAGGCTACATCCTTCATTGGTGCACATTTAAGAAAACAGTTGTCTTTTGACTTGTGGTTTGTCTTCTTGGGTCTTTTCATTATCTGTATCGCTGAAGGCACAAAGATTCAGGATCCGCTGCTTCCTTCTTTCAATGTGTTCTCGGTGATGTTTGAAGTTGTCTCTGCCTATGGTACCGTTGGTTTATCTTTGGGCTATCCTAATACAACCCCATCTTTCTCAGGTCAGTTCACAACTTTATCGAAAGTCATCATCATCGCCATGATGATTAGAGGTCGTCATAGAGGCCTGCCATATTCTTTGGATCGTGCCATTATGTTACCATCTGAGAAGATGGAAGAGCAAGATAGATATCAGGATCTCCACGCAGGCAATCATCTCAATCATTCTGAAACCATCGGTTCTGTCAATGATCCTGTGATTGAATTCTTCAAGAGTGCTGCACCAAAAGTTATTAGAGATCGTATTAAGAGACCTTCATTCTTCTCACATCGATCCTCTGTGAGTACACATGGCCCTAGAGTCCCAAGAAGTTCAACTATTGCTAGTTCAAGTTATGCTAGGCCTACTTCTGAAACACAAACTTCGAGTGACTTTTTCACAAATCGTCCTGCAGAGAATTATGAGTTCAAAGATGTTCATTTTGATCATCATGCGCACTTATCAGACACCAATCCACGAGATGAAATCTCACCAATCGATACCCCTATTGAGTTGGATGACATTACTCCTTCTGAATTCTTAGACCACCATGAAGGTGGTGAGCCGGTGCATAGAGCTGAGACTGAAATTGCTTCTTCATCAGCTGATATGGCTGAAAGAAGTAACTCTGTGAGCACTTTATGATCTTTCTCTGGATTTTTGTATTAAGTGTATAGTTAAATGTTGTTATCCTCTTTTTGTTTAAGGTGTTATGGGAATTTTACGTTTGCATTGTTCTTGGAATGTACGGCTCTACTAAATATTCTATAAAATGCTTTGCTTCGGAGCAAGAACGTGTGCACCAACCTCTTGTAACCATGACAGTTCAATAGCAGTAACGTTACGTGCGTAACCTTTTGTTGTGTAGACATAGTCTGTGTACATTATGGCGTCTATCTTTTTGCCGAACATTAATGAGGATGGGTGCACTGAGATCAGTTGACCAGACGTTGTAGTTCTATAAGATCTATCTGGCATACCGATGGCAGTATTGGAAACGTAACCAGAGAGGAAACATTTAAGAACTGATGGAATATCTAGTGGCTTGGTATCATCTTCTTGACCAAAAAGCTGCTTGTCTTTTGTCAACGAGATCATATATTGTCTGATTTGATTTCTCACTTTCAGGACGTTCTTGAAACCTCTGTGAGACAACGCTAATTCTTTGCACCACTGTTTTCTCTCCTGCGAGTTATCAAATTGTAGATAAAAGTCTAAGAGTTCCTTAACCATGAGTAGATCTCCATATCTGGCCCCAAGGATACACAAGTTTCGTCTTTTTTCATTGACATCATCACGGATCTCACTAGGTGGATTCAAGATCAAGTTATCAACAGAAAGACAAGAGACAATGTCAATAGCAGCCGAGAGACAGTCTGATTTATGAGCTGTGAGTAGAATGGCAGATAACTGTGGTTCCAGAGGTAAAATTGCCATCTGGACACCTAATTCTGTTATCTTACCTTGATCATCCAACGCCCTTAAATGGTATAACTGTGTCAGTGCTGAGATTAATGAATCTTGACCCGGATTTTCTAGCCATGGCCAGTTCAGGATATCATTTACACCAGCTCTCTTCAACATCAGTACTGGTGAGGTGACATTGGATCGTGAGATTTCCGGTTCTGTTTGTGTTGGTAATTTCGTGAAGTCACTTTCCGTGTATAATCTAAAAGCCTTACCTTCTCTTTCACGACCCGCTCTACCGGCTCTTTGTGTTGCTGAGGCCTTGGAGACAGGAGCAGTTAGCAATGTCGAAAGACCCAATTGGTGCCTCCAAACCTTCACTTTTCTCAGACCGGTATCAACGACGTATCTAACACCTGGGACTGTGACGGACGTCTCGGCGATATTCGTTGCTAAAATCACTTTTCTTCTTCTAGGCTTCATCGCCATGAACACCTTTGCCTGGTCTGCTGGTGGTAAAGAAGCATATAACGGCAATGGGACGATCAGAGGAGCCTCCTTAGGTAATTCTGGCGATAGTCTTTCCAACAGACTCACACATTTATCGATCTCTTCTTGACCAGGGAGAAAAGCAAGAATATCGCCTTCCAATTCACCATTATTGATCTGAATAATGGTCTTGACAGTAGAATCAACAACATCATCAACTGGCTTATCTAAATAAAGTCTATCAACTTCATACATGCGACCTTCGACGTATAGAATCTCCGCGCCACCGTAGAAATTGGCAAATCTTTCAGCATCCAGTGTAGCAGACATGATGATGACATTTAGGTCCGTCCTCTTTTTCAGTAGCTCTTTGAGGAACCCCATCAACAAATCCGTGAGCACGGTTCTCTCGTGTGCCTCATCGATAATCACAGTGGAGTACTGTGTCAATGATCCACTCAGCATAATCTCTCTTAGAAGCATACCATCTGTTAAGTATTTTATTTTTGTATTATTTTGAGCCTTATGATCAAATCTAACACTATAGCCCACTTTATCACCCAATGACGTCCCAACCTCCTCTGCCACTCTCGAAGCCAAATTGATAGCAGCAACACGACGAGGTTGAGTTACTGCAATACTCTTCTTATTGGATGGCATCAGAAATTGTGGGATTTGAGTAGATTTACCAGAACCGGTTTCACCAATGAGAACGGTAACTCTATTCTTCAAAAGTCTTGTGATCAGTTCGTCTTTGGCCTTGTAGATCGGTAATGTCCTGCGGACGTCCAAGAGTTCTCTCGCTTTCATTTTAAGTTGCTCATGAGATAAAGACTTTTTATCTCTTTCCTCTTCATCATCACTAAAGAATGTTACCGTCTTTGGACTTTGTGGATTTAGCTTTTGTTTCTTCTTGGCAAGTTGGGCCCATTTTGGAGTAATGATCGCTTGTTTCAACAACAGAGTGTTAGAGTCACTATCTGGTTGAGCGTTCTCGGAGATTTTGGTCTGATTCACCAGCGGTTCGACCCTTGTGTTTCCACCATTAGCAGTTGACCTGCCCCTACTCCTTCTCTTCTTCTTCTTTTGAGTAGAATCATTGACCTCATCTCTAGCGTTTTGCTCCACCGAAGCCTCTAAGCCGTCGTCAAATCTTAGATGGAACTTCTGATTCTGCTGCACTTCCCCCATTTGTTCCACTCGTATCTTTATAGCATCCAGTAGAACACTCAGTGCTGACTTCTACTTCCTCATCTCAGCATTCTTGTTCTGGGACATAAAAATAAAAAAGTTTACAATTTCACTAGCCACAACAAAGACGGAATTATTCGCGATTTGGCGAGTGAACTTCCGCTTTTGGTGTGGCGCGCGTGAGTCCTTGAAAAACAAACACACTGTCTAGGACATAAATTTCTCTGTCTGAAACAGTTTCGCTTTTTGGTTTCATTCGTTCTGTTACTGATCTGCTAAGCTACTAAACTACTAAGGTGGGCTGCAAAGATGGGTTTCAGGGTGCGTCCAGCGACTACATTGGCAATTGTTCTCGGTATCTCATTGGCATTCCAAATTGTTGCAATCCTCTCAGTGCCAGTAACGCAGAATATAACACTGTGTACCTATTCAGGTTTGAGGTTTGGCGTGTTTGGTTTATGCTCAGAGACTGGTTGTTCTCATGTGGGCATTGGATACAGTACCGATGCCATTGATAATCTTGACGGCTTTTCACTCCCCTCGAATGCTAGACATTCCATCTCAAAACTGTTGATCGTCCATCCAATAGCTGCTGGCTTCACATTGATCCTGTTTCTATCATCGATATTGCTACACTGGCATGGTCCATCATCTTCTTTGAAGTTCTTGTTCTTCCTCCTCTTATGGACATTCCCTTCGTTCTTGTTGACTTTGCTAGCGTTTCTGGTGGATCTCCTTCTTTTCGTACCCCACCTTGATTGGGCAGGATGGATTATGCTCGCTGCGACAGTGTTGATCGCTATCTCCAGTATAATGTTTTGTATCCTGAGAAGAACTGTCTCTTCAAGAAAATCTGCTCCTAAATATGGGCACTTCAGTAATGGTGCCGATTATCAATTGGCACCACTGAACTACGAATATGGTACTGTCGATGGAGCTTCTGAGTACAAATCCAAAAATGATGATGAGTCAGATGAAAGACAACCTTTTGCTCGAGAGAACGCACCGATGACGTATGAAGATTCGCTCAATAATACAAGAGACTATGAAAATTTGAACGATATTCCACAGACAGAGATCTATGATACAATGAGGGGCCAAACACAAAGTTCACAAAGCCGTGATACATACAAATCGAATGATATACTGGCCCCTCTGGAAACCGCATATCGTGGGTATGAACCAGAAGTGAGATCTGTACCTGAACCACCGATCTCGAACAACCTGAGACCTATCCCTGAGCCCGCAATACAGGAACTTGCTATAACTCCGTATCCCAAGGATATAATATCTGTTAACTTCTCAGATATCCCGGATGTTGCCACTCCATCGGCACCATACCCAATAGATAACAGACTTCCACCTTCTCCCTCGAAACTGACAGGCCCAAGACCAAGACCTTCAAAGAATACTATGGATTCACCAATCTTTCCCTCTGAGATGAATCATGCTAGTGATCTAATAGGACAAAGGCATAATGATGATATTTGGACATTCTCTAATGAGGCTGAAGAACCATTGGCGCCACCTTTCCCTGAAGAATCACAACCATTGGAACAGGAACTCTCGGCACCAGTACCAGAGGTCGAGAGACAGTTAACATACAGAACCAAAATCGCACAGACTTTGAGCGCTCTTCAACAGGGAGCATTCTCTACTGACTCTCTAGCAGGAACTTCTGAAAAGTTGCTAGGTTCCAAGACCATAATGATACAAGCTATTGATAGTGATGATGAAGAAACCACCCAAAATATCTCTCAAACTGACGATGAGTTGTATCAGCCATCCAACCAACAACGATCAGTTATGATACCTGATGATTCATCCTCCGTTTATTCTACACAACCGCCTTCAACGTCTATAACACCTACACATACAACATTCCCACGTCGTCAGCCTTCCCTTTTGCAAAGATCCGTTATACCTGAAGGATCTACGTCATACCATGACTTCGGTCCACAGGTGATTACACCATCAGAATACTCAATTGATCAGTTCCCTTTCCCCGATCCGAATGATAAGAGATCTACCCCTGCACCATCGATGTCTAATATCTCCTTGGGGTCATCGAACTTCACCAGTGTGTCGCAAAGAGGAATAAATCCTGAATATTTGAGACAACATCCTGAGGAATTGGTGAAACACGGGTCATCTCAGAGATTGGCACAACGGAGACCTGTCAAAGATGATAAAGCTGATTTGTTAATCTCTTCAAATCCGGATTTCAGTATTGGCAAGAAAGTTAGTAGATGATCATGGCTACATGAATCGATAATGACGGTTATGAAAATTTATGTACATGCTATTGCTTGTGTAGTTCCTCCAAAAAGTCCCTCTTGGATAATTGATCTCTGCCAGGGAATGAATCCTCCTTGTTCAGCCATCTCTCTTCCAGAATATTCTCAACCTCTTCCACATCCACAGGTGATAATTTCATCTTTGGTAGTAATTGTCTCGCAAGGATCAAAGATCCACGTTTCATAGAGCTCCAGAATACGAATTCGTATGATTTCTGTGACAGCTCCACGGATTTCTGTAATCTCGAAACAATACCGATCTTGAGGACAATATGTCCAAGCTTTCCTGATTTATGCTTATACAGCTGTTTCACAATATCCTGTTCTAACTCCTTCAGCTTATCAGGGAATTTCATTTCAGTGAGGTCAATGATACTGGTGATCTCACTAGGATTGTCGCATAATGCCAGCAGTGACCTTAACGACCCGATTGATAGAGTTGTGTATATCAAATCATCCAACGCTTGAAGTAATTTGATTGCCTCGATGTTCGACTTGGAGTGAAAACGGACTTTCTTAACTACCAAGTCCAGGTATTGCTCCATAATAGTCGTAGATGGGGATAATTCTTGACTCGACAGTTGTTTTAGGATTGTATATGCCTCTGATGGTTCTTTGGCCTTTATCAAGTTTTGTAATAGTGTTGTTTGGACCTGTGGGAAGACGTCATATTTCGCTTGCAGAGCCTCGTAGACCTGTTTTGATAGTTCAAATAGTTGTGATTTGGATGAGAGGGAAGATAACTGCCTCAAGGTCTCAATTGTGACATTTGTTGCTATGGTAGCATTGTCCACAGTTGTGATGTAATCTCTTATGAACTGTACAATCACTGGCGCATTCTCCCTTGTAATATATTTGGCGATCTGTACGACTTTATGTTCATTGATGAAAAGATGGTTTTGAGAATCATACATCAACGTCGTCAATGCCTCGATCAATGTCTCACGATTCACCTCTGAGAGTATCATCTCAAGTTCCTCGAGAGCTTTTGAGTCCACTCTATAATCTATTCTGACATCAGGCACCACCTCTAATTCAAAGTATTCATCTCTTATGGAGTCCATGAAGCTCAGTGCATCCCTCTGAGTCTTAAACTTCAGCGTATTACCATAAACGGTGGAGCCATCAGTCAGTTGTCCCGAATACGTCACAGCAGTCTTCAATTCCTTTCTCATCACACTCAGAAGTTTATCGGTCTCGTTGACCTGGATGAAAGGGTGTATTGGTCTCTTGGAACTATTAATCAACTGCGGTTCAAGCTTTGGTACGTGGTACAGCGATGAGTCAATGGTCTTTATGAATACCGACGGGTCCGCTTTGGAACTGTTGCTCATAAAGTCCAGCGACGTTGTGGCCTTGATGACCTGTTTTGTAGACTGTATCACCTTTGACATCCTTGGGGTTCCTTTTTGCTAGATCTCGAACCCTCTTATTGGGTGTCTTCAGTGACCTTAGATGAGAAAGTGAAAAACTCAGGACTCGCTTATTCATGGGTTACGTTAGCAGAACAGAATAGGGGCCAACAGCGCTTCTGGACCAAACGGATTACCTCATCCACACTATAACACGTTGGTGTTCGGGTGTGGGGACTAAACACCATTACGTCACCATCCCAGATCTTGTCGCAAACGAAGTTCGCACGGGGGGGGAGATCTGCAGAATTGCAGAATAAAAGTAAAGAGGGACAGGGAACTCAAAAAAGTATATCGCGCCATTGACAGGCGATGTACCTAAACATGAGACTACAACGGTCAAGACTCAACCGCCAACCTACAACAAGGTGAACTGCGATCTCTTCACATCCAAGATTTTAACTTGCCCCTAAAAGTGCGAACACGAAACATTCAACAGACATCGATGTTTCTTGGATCTGTCTTTTATTAAAGCTTATCAACTCTGCCAGGTGCATAGACATACGAAGGTAATATATTACATATGTGGCCTCATGCAGAGTTCCAACGTTGAAACAACCCTATTATTGTTCTATAATTGCACCACTGGTGGGCGCTAAATTGGTCAGCGCTCATCTATGGTCCACTGAGTTCTGTAGATGAGCCAAAGAGATGGGAAGCAAACGGGATCAGTGATCCCTAATGACTGCATATATATGGTTGATTTGGGTACTCTACAATTCTTCCCTCCAAATTTTGTTTTACAGATGGCCAATGGCTTTGTATGAGTTGATCAGTGCCGCACCTATGATCGTCAGGTACGCTCTGCATCCAAATTGCATCGCAAGACGGCAGAGAATATTTCTCTATTTTTAGCACTGCCTTTTAATCACAAGACGTCCTTTACAATACTATGGACTGTCATCTTGATACAATGAATATCAAGAAGTTGCAGTTTAGACTCATTTACTGGTGTGCTCTTGTTCACTGGTGAGCTACGTAACAGTGCATCACTTTTAGGTAAAACCTTAGTATAAGCCGCCCAAAAGATGTCATCTGATATGACCGGTGTTCAAATCCTCTCCGCATGTCAGGGACTGCACCAGTGCCCTGCACGGTGGCTAGTTAAAGATGTTCACTGGGGTTTTGGTCCATTGCATTGCATGGGACCAATAGCATAATTGTATGAAAGGGATCTGGTGTAGCCGATGGGTTACTTTTAGCGTGCGATTAGACATCTGTATCGCATATTTAAGCTGCTGTTCTGCTCTTCAACCCGACTCAAAAAATCGGCTTACATACAACTCCATCTTATATTCAAGTGAATACCTAGCCCACTTAAAAAGTCGGCACGCCTGCCAGGTGCTACCAACCTCCAGTACAGAAAACCACACCATTTCGGGTTAGGCAGCCCCTGCCGATATCTCAAGAGCTCACACCCCCTCGAAAATTCCCAGGCGCAACACAACTTCCACACTAGAAAGACCTTGAACACATCTGAGTGTTTAATCTCTATTCAACGATTAACAAAACTCATAGAGAAAGAGCAGAAAGGATGCCTGAGACACCAGGATCACCATCGAAGGAACTTGAGGGGCTTTCGCTGGATGAGATGAGGTCTCCTAGGTCTTCGTCGTCATACCCAATCAATGCTGATATCCAGGCCAGACTGATGGCATTCCAAGAGAAACGCCAGAGCAAACAGCAGGAGTCAAAAGTCTTGGAGCTAGGCGATGAGTTGGTGAAGCAGGAGTTCCAGGAACAGCAGCAATTACAGAGAAAGAAGTCCCTAGAGAAGAGAGAAAAACCATTGCCCCCGCTACCACCAACGCCTTCACAACAACAACCACAACAACAACAATCCTTACCACCGCAAAGATTGAACCCGCAGAGACCTGCTCCGTCAATACCGAACACACAGGTGAGTCCACAGGTTGCTGCTAGGATGCCACAGGTGAAGCCTTCCTTGTCTATGCGTCGTGGTATGAAGCTCCCCGGAGGATTGCCTTCTCTGGCACAGACACAGGCTAAGGAGGAATCCAAGACCGTTTCAGATGTCATTGACAAGAAGGGAAACCGCAGTCTATGCAGTTAAAAGGGCTGTTCGCCAACTATTCGAAATATGTGGATATAAAATCTGGGTCCCTTAACTTTGCAGGCAAATTATCGCTAGATTCAAAAGGCATCAATTTCAACGGTAAAAAGTTCAACATCTCAGCTGATGATTTGCAATTCATCGAGGAATTGGGTCGTGGTAATTATGGCACAGTGAGTAAAGTGCTGCATAAGCCCACGGGAATCATCATGGCAATGAAAGAGGTACGATTAGAGCTCGATGATTCCAAGTTCAGACAGATCTTAATGGAGTTAGAAGTGTTGCATAAGTGTAACAGTCCTTATATTGTGGACTTCTACGGTGCTTTCTTTGTCGAAGGTGCTGTGTACATGTGTATGGAGTTCATGGATGGTGGCTCGCTGGATAAGATATATGGTACCGGTGTTGATGAACCACATTTGAAATTCATAGCTGAGAGCGTTATTCTTGGGTTGAATGAGTTGAAAGAAGCCCATAATGTGATCCATAGAGATGTGAAGCCAACGAATATCTTGGTGAATACAGCAGGTAAGGTCAAACTGTGTGATTTTGGTGTTAGTGGTAACTTGGTTGCCTCATTGGCAAAGACCAACATTGGCTGTCAATCGTATATGGCTCCTGAAAGAATCAAATCACAGAGTCCTGATGACGTTGCCTATACGGTGCAATCCGATATCTGGTCGCTTGGTCTATCAATCCTGGAAACTGCGAAGGGTTGCTATCCATATCCTCCAGAAACTTACAACAACATCTTTTCGCAGTTGAGTGCCATTGTGGATGGAGACCCCCCTAGTCTACCGCCTGGGTTCAGCGAGGACGCACATGATTTTATGAAGCACTGTCTGGATAAAATTCCTGACAACAGGCCCAATTATTCCAAGCTGTTACAACATCCGTGGTTACAGCACCTGTGTGATGAAGCGGATATGGCTAAGTATATCAAGGAGAGGCTGGAGGTGAACAAGAGGGAGAAAGGATCGAAGGATAAAGAGGATTACGAAGAGCTAAACCAGAAGTTGAAGCCGGCATTACATAGAGGTGGCGCTTTGAAAGGCTAATATTGATGAAGATCGGATGTTGCTTTATCGCAGTTTTTTTTATTTGTTCGTAGATCCTTTTAGTTAAACTTGTTGCGGTCAGAACGTTTTGTGTCAGAAAAATCTCCTCAAAAAAACGTTGTGACCCTCAACGTGCGACCTCAACGTGCCATAACGAGGAATAAGATCTCACCCTGCCACCAGGAAGCAAATACCACACTATTAAGTCTCATAAGTACACCACAGAATGCTCCCATCACTCGGATTAAAGTCCAAGATTGGGTTGGGCCTCCTCCTGTCATATTCCTCGTACGCGCTATTCGTCTCCTTCAAGGCCAATGTTGAGATAACCAGGAGAGCCAAGATGGAGAAGTTGAGGCTTGAAAACAAATTGGTGGACTCTTCTGAAGTATGTGACCATGTTCATGAGAAATATGGCTCCCTCACTGTTGCTGGTCGGTTTGAGAACCCATTTGAGGAGTATAGAGTGCAGACCCTTTTTGAATTCTTCCTATCGAGACTCTTGGAGCTATTTGAAGGAGAAAGCCGTGGGGGGTTACCATCGAGGGAGAAGTTAAGAGAGCTCTTACCAGTGCATACTCCTGATTTTGAACTACTTGAGAAGTCCACGTTCAAAGGAGGTGATCTCAATGGTGTTCCAGGTTTGAAAGATAGATTAACTTTTACATGGTTGGGCCAGAGTTGTTCGTTTGTACAAATAAGTGGTGTGAACATCCTTACCGATCCACTGTTTGCTAACTATTTGGTGAACCGTTATTTGGGACCCAAGAGAATAACACCATCCCCTTGTGAATTGAAAGACTTACCAAAACCTGATTTCATTCTTGTTTCACATAACCATCCAGATCATCTAGATTTGGATGCAGCTGATAAGATCTTGAACCAATCTACATGGATCGTACCAATGGGTATTCGTAAGATATTGGCCCAAAGGGGGATCCATAACACCATTGAATTGGATTGGTGGGAGAAAGTTCGATTGCCAGTGTCTGAAGATCCTGAGAATGTGTATGAAGTTGCATGTACACCAGCGATGCATTGGTCTGGGAGGAACTTATGGGATTCTAATACTTCTCTATGGTGTTCCTTTTTGATCTTGAAGAATGGTAAGCCTATTTTCTACCACGCTGGTGATACAGGGTACGTAAGTGATTTATTCACGAAGATTTCTAAGAAGTATGGCGAGGGCACTAGGTTGGCGATGTTGCCAATGGGTCAGTACTGTCCTCAATGGCATCAGAAGCCAAGACATATCAATCCTGGGGAATGCCTAAAGATCATGACAGATTTGGGTGCACAAAAGATGGTTGGTGTGCACTGGGGTACATTTGTTCTAAGCAGCGAGCATTTCCTTGAACCGAAGATCCAATTGGAGACCATGGCACAAGAGTTGAATAAAGTGAATGATATCATGGTTCCGAAGTTTGGACAGACTATGGTTATGTCATTGAAGCAGGAAATAGCGTCCTCTGTGAAGAGTATTCGGGATGGAAAGAGTTTACTGGTAAAATAGATACAAAATAGATATGGAATATTAATTGAGTGAAATCAGAATTGTACCGAGGGGGGATTTGCTACAGATAAGTCTATAAAACATGGATTCATTTCATCGACTTCTTCACTAACTCGTCCAGAATTCCTTGTTTGAATTTATATGTATTTTTTCCGATCTCTGGGAATATTCCGCCCTTCACTTCTTCAATATATTTCATCATTGCACTAACACAGAGGCCATGACCTTCCATATACTTCTTCACAAACTTTGGTGTATGACCCGGGTAAAAACCCAATAGGTCAGCTTGTACTAGCACCTGGCCGCTCGTCTGTGGACCAGCACCTATTCCTATGGTCGGGATGGATAATCTATCCGTTATAATTGAGCCCAATTCGTGAGGGATTGCCTCTAGCAGAACGGAGAATGCACCAGCTTCTTGCACTCTCAGTGCGTCTTCTATAATACGTTCCGCACTCTCGACAGATTTCCCTTGAACTTTGAAGCCACTGAGGGCATTGGATCTCTGTGGGGTGAGTCCAACATGGCCCATCACTGGTATACCCAACTGGGTGAGTTGTTTGATTGTGGGAGTGATTTCCGTACCACCTTCCAATTTGATAGCATTGACACGGCCTTTGGAGACCAGTTGGATAGAAGATTCAATGGCCTTGGAAATACTAGACTCATACGAACCAAAGGGCAAATCCGCCACTAGGAAACTTGTGTCAACACCACGAGAAACGGCACGACAGTGATATAAAAATTCATCAAACGGCAATTCATTTGTATCTTCGTACCCTAGCGCCACCATTGCGAGGGAGTCACCAACAAGGACCATGTCAGCTTCAGCATCATCAGCCATTCTTCCAGTCATGTAGTCGTGGGCCGTAACCACCGCGATCTTGGTTTTCTTGTGGTAGAGATCCAAGATGTCGTTGAGTGTTCTTCTCACTGTGGCTCTCTGTGCGCTGTGGAGGATGGGAGAGTGGTGAAAGGCTCTGGTGAATACTCGCGGTAGCATTTTTGTCTATAGCAGAGCGGAAGGAATATAAGGGAAAACGGAGGAACAGAACACTTACCTTTAAAATCACTATAGCCAACCCACAAACAGTCATCGCCCCCGGCCTGACACAACGGCGGGTGAAAAAATTTGGTTACAGAACCCGCGTCCGATGATTTAACCGAGGCTGAAACCTCCTATCCAATGGCGGCGATGAAGTTCAGTGTTGTGGTATTAAACCCAGACTAATCTCTACACAGACTACAAGGACAATAATGGTCGGATTCAGAGCCACTGTAGAACAGCACCGAAATGAGAACACCGTTCAACTTCCCCTGAAGGACGGGAAAGACTCTACAGCTACCATCCCACTGAACAACCTTGTTGACTCTGCTGGCCTTAAGGACAAAACAGGGTTCTGGTTGGCCCCATCTCTCTTCCATGGTGCCCTTCAGACCATGTACATTTACGGCTCTGCCCAGGACCAGTTCAGGCCTTACTACGGAAGACGTGTTGTGGAACTCGAAGATGGTGCATCTATCTCTGCTGACTATCTGATCCACCCTGATGACATCAAGGATTTTAACAGTCGTTTGAACGAGAACTTCCCTGAAGGTTGGCCAAAATTGCACCCAAGAACGCGTTACTTATCCCCAGATGAAGTGAAGGGGCTCCAAAGTGACGGCATAACAAATCCGCTGGTTATCATCAACCATGGTCTTGGTGGTGGTTCCCATGAACCAATCATTAGAATGTTGACTAGTGAATTGTCCCAAGCTGGGCTTGATTCCGTGGTTCTCAACTCTAGAGGTTGTTCAAGAACCAAACTGACTACACCAGAGCTCTTCTCTGGTTTGGCAACTGACGATCTGAGATACTTCACCAAATTGATCCAAAGTGAGTATCCAAACAGACCATTGTTTGCTATTGGATTCTCCTTCGGTGCCACAATCTTATCAAACTACTTGGGTGAAGAAGGTGAAAACTCTCCTTATGTTGCAGGTGCAGTGCTCTCCAACCCATGGGATATGGTTGATTCTTCATACCATTTGGGCTATGAGTTTATCGGGAAGCACTTGTTCTCTTCTTCGATCTCGTTCGCCCTTTCTCGTATGGTGAAGTCCAATAGACAGGTATTGCTTGAGCATCCATTCTTCACAGAGGAGAAGGTCCATGCCAAGTATGAAACACCAGTAGATTTTGATAACGCAATCACTGCACCAGTCTATGGATTTGCCACGGCTTACCAATATTATAGAGCTGCTTCCTCAGTGAACAGATTGTTATCTATCAAGACTCCATTGTTGGCTATCAACTCGTCCGATGATCCTGTTGTTGGTGTTCATTCTATCCCTGTATATGAAGCACAGGTTAATCCATATGTTGTGTTGATTAAGACCAACTTGGGTGGGCATCTGGCATATGTGCAACGTGATGGTAAATCTTGGGCTGTTAACCGTATTGTGGATTATTTCAAACAGTTTCAAGAAATGGTTGATCTAGAGAAGAGAGTTGAAAGTGACTATGAACCACTTGTTTCAAAGTATTATGAGAAGGTTCACTTTTAAAGGGGGTGATTTTATAGAGTAATTGTATAGCTAAAGTTATATCATCCAGACTCACCCCTTGCCTTGGTCCACTCTGCACTACCACTCTGCCTTGGTTGAACCCCAGATGTAGGAGTTGTCTTTGATTTTAACTGGCCACTCAGCTCCAAATTCTCGAAATAGTCTTCAATGGTAAGAACCATCGTCTCATCATCTGACTTATCCTTTCTAAGCACTGCACTAAACAGTTCAATCCCCTTCTGTAACACAACTTCGTCGATCTTATCTCTAGCATTGCTCTTCTCAGGGTCCACGACATAGCGTTTCGAAACATCCTGAACACCATCAATACTGACACCGATACAATAGCTCATCGCTTTACCCCATCCTTTGTTGTACAATTCAGCATTATCATAAGCGTCTTCACATGGATCTAAGTGAATCCACCGGTTGTCATGATATACCTCACACCAGACATGGTCCTCAAGATTCCAGACATATCTGACTTTAAACCCCAATGCTCTCATAATCAGACAAAAGCAGTTGGCCCATTCGCCACAGCGCCCTTGACGAGTCTTTAATAACTTCACTGGGTTATTGTAACGAGGGAACCTGATCAATTGGCCATTCTCACATTGATAGACCTCGACCCTCAAGGCACCATCTTTCATCTCTTCAGAGTTGCCCTGCTCCATTCTTATTAGTCTAGGTTTCCCATATCCCTCAGGAACATCGGGTTCATTCACCCATCTAAAGAAATCATGCTTGAACCAGTGAAGAACTTCTTTAATCAAGCACCGTGTATAGTCATCGTCATTTTTCATTCTCTTATCTACACCAGCATAGATGGTCTCTAGGTCAATAGTGCCCAATACGGTATCCTGGGCCATAGGGTCCTCAAACTTAGAAACGGTTTGGATGAGTGATGGGATTTGGTTGAGGAAAGGGTGCATTCTCAACAGCGAAGGGATGCTCGATGCCTGTGAAAGGAGGTGTTTGTGATTGGTGTACGTGTTGTACTTGAACTTGTCGATGATCTCCTCTGTCATTGATGGTATTCTTGTTTTTCCTTTTAGACTCTTCCTTTTAGACTCTTCTTATTAGACTCTTCCTTTTAACTCTTCGTTTTATGCTCTTTGATGTGTTCTCTCCATGGTGATCTCTCTGTGATGATCCTTTAGTGAAAGGGTCGGAATTTTAAAAGGTGACCTGCGAGAATCGAACGGTTGGCACAGTTAACTACGGTAAAGAAACAAAACTCTATGTACAACTTTCTTATTTCAAAGGAAAATTAAGCTATAAGCAATTAGACAACCTCAGCAACGTAGTACTTTGCCTTGCCGACTCTGAGCAACAGGACTTTTCCATCAATCAGCTGATCCCTTGTCAACAGCAAAGAGTCACTCTGGTCCAACTTCAACCTCTCATATCCTAAGTATATACCACCATTACCTACCAATTTCTTTGCCTCTTTCTTAGAACAACCGTGGAGCTCACTCACAATTGCACTGTACGGTTGATTTATGTATTTGGTGTCCAATTGTCTCAAGATATTGGCATTCTTGAAAGATTGGATCAATTCATTCGAGGAAATATCTGGGTATGCAATATCTGGCAATGGATACAGGATCTGTGATATGATAGAGGCATCCTTCCCGGTACCCACACCATGAATCAAGTCGGTGATTTCATTAGCAAGGACCCTCTGTGCGTTACGATAAGCTGGATCCTGGAAATGTCTCTCTATTATGGATTGGATCTGTTCCAATGGCAGAAAAGTGAAGATCTTCAACAGCTTCTCCACTTGATCATCCGGGATCTTCATGAAATACTGGTATAATTCAAAGATTGGCGTTATACTAGGGTCTATGAAGACCGCATTTCCTGCACTCTTACCGAATTTAGCACCGGACGAGGTTGTTAATAATGGCACGGTGATACCAAACGGATCCTTCTTTGTCGTCTTCAATCTATTGATGAAATCAATACCAGCAGTGATGTTCCCCCATTGATCATGGCCGCCAACCTGGACGGAGACTTCATGCTTCTCGAACAAATGATAGAAGTCAAACGCCTGGAGCACCTGATACGCAAACTCGTTGAATCCAATACCAGATTCTGATTCCAATCTGTTCCTAACACTGTCTCTAGAAATCATCTGACCAACTCTGATATGTCTCCCATATCTTGCCAAGAACTCTAGGAATGTGATGTCTTTCCACCAGTCATAGTTATTCATAGATTTGATCATACCTTCATCGATATGAGTTGTGCTGATAGACTTGACATATCTGACACCATTGGTGAAAAAATGCTCAAGTTGGGTCTTGATTCTAGATACATTATCCAGTCTTACAGCATCATCCATCGAGGATCTCTCTGTGGTTCTGCCGCTTGGATCACCCACAGACCCGGTGGCACCTCCAACTATTCCTGTTATGTTATGGCCTCTGATGTTGAAATGTAGTAAGATCATCAAGGGAAGTAAGTTCCCCAAGTGTAGTGACTTTGCAGTAGGGTCAGCACCACAGTAGAGTCCCACTTTGGTCTTTTGTAGGATTTGTGACAAATCATCGCTTGTGATATTGGAAATGAGGCCTCTTTCGTACAAGTATGGAATCAACGGTCTCTGTAAATCCTTTTGAAATTGTGATTGATCGACGTTGAGGGATTGGTGCCACAGTTGGCTAAATTGGCTCAGAGAGCGTCTTCCCATTCTCAGGGATCCCAATGTCGCTGATTTCATGGCAGCGGGTGTCATAATTTGAAGAGAGAAGAATGGTTTATGGGGTTGGTGAACTTTTCGAGGAAATCGATCCGCAAACCGGGAAAACGTAGTAAAAAACTGTGGAATTTGGAAACTACTGGCTCCATTCGATACCCATGACAATGTCGCTAGGAGATGATAATGAGATAGTATACAATACAGTGTGTGTACAGTTATCATAGTAACTACAATGAATAGCTTTTATTTGTATGCGGAATCATTCCTCGTCTTCCAACTGAGCACGGCGTTTAGCCAGAGGTTTGGATTCAGTAGCAGTGGTTGTAGCTGCCTCCTCAGTAATTGTAGCTCTAGACTTGGATCCTTTACCCTTTGTCTTTTTCACTTTAGCGACGTTCCAAGCATAAAATGGCTTGAAACTATCCAAGAAACCAACATCCTCGAACAAGTTAGGGAATAACCAGAGACCAGGTGGCACAATGAAATAAGTCAAGCAGAAGAGGATCAATCTTATGATAGCGATAATCACAATCAAACAGACAAACCCTAGCAATGCCATAGACAAATACCAAACACCCTTCCTCATAAATAATGGCCATAGAGGGAATAACACCACTGTGAAAACAGCAATGAGGATACCGATACCCATCAACCTATCCCATGGGTTTGTCTTCTTATAGAACCAGAGATAGTACTCATCTGGGACCATTGTAGCCTGTTGTAACGGTTGGAGGCATGGTGAGCCCTTTTTCGGTTTCATATTCAACTCGCGGGCTTCATTGGTATGCAACTTCTTACCAGGCATCACAAGTCTGTTACGGATCAATAAGATAAATACTTTCTTGGCATCATCACTGCTGTTCACCTGAGGTAATTGGTTTTTTGGATTTGATGATTTGGTCTTATACTCTTCACTCAACAATGCTCTCTCGGCTCTCTTGAACCTAAAAAAATCGACAGGGGAGCCCTGTAAAAGCCCCTGACGTTGTTTCAACAATCGATGATTACGCAAGTAATTAGCAACGTTCAGCGAAACTGGATCAGGCTGAGGTTGGCTCATTTTCTTCAGTCCTTCAATTGAGTGTAAATTGCTCTTCTTCGTTCTTGAAGTTTTGATGTTGTGTTGACTATGGGAAATTTCAACGTGTCCGGACGGTTGTTGACACGAGAGATTTTGGCAGCAATGATTAGATTAAGGAGAATTTGACGGGATTGGGCGGGAAGTCGATGTTGACTATGATATTAGCAGTTCTAATGACTTATTCTATCATAAGCCAATTTCGTTAGGTGAGTTTGGGAAAATTATTGAGATATACTTCATAGGAAACCATGTCCGATTTACATCCGTTACAAATCGGTTACTGACTTATTTGAATTCACGGAAATTCAGAGAAATATTGTAGAGATTATTTTTTCAGAGAAGTTATAACACTTTCAATACGCTGGGAAGCTGGGGTCATCGAATTGGTGGCAAGAGGATACTGGCTTTTTTGAATTTCTTACGGCACCATTCCATGATTGTTTATGGTGTAAAATGCACACCAACCGTTTAGTTACCTACGAGAACAAGTAGTCGATAGACGATATATTGCAGGTTTATAAAATCGTCTCAATCGAAAGAATGATCAGCATGGAATCTGAATAGAAGTTGAATCATGGTGCAATCCGATAGGTGGTTGGTTATAGGGATAAGCGTGAGCACTAGATAGTTGATATGTCACAAACACCTTGAAGCTCGATCAGTACGGTTCATGCCTGGTTCGTCTCTGGAATTACGTCAAACTTCAATCTTATTATTAGACAGGCCAGTAGCCAATATCATGCGCGAAAATAGTTATCTGATCATTATATCCTCCTTGCTGCCTATGACTTAGCTCCGCAGATCTCATGGTTCAATTGCGCGTGGGTGAGCTTGGAAATATTGTCAGGCTGCTCAGTGTAACGACAACTAGGATTAGTTGAGTGACATTTGATGAACAATATCAATAAAGCTGAGATGCTTTTCCCGCCAATGTCTAGATGAATAGGATGGGTCAGGTTAAAATAACATCTACAAAGAATGTGTCATTTTTATTGTCACATCTCTTATATAAAACATCCAGCTTCATGGTGATAACATAAGAGTATCCGTAGTTGGGAAGATTAACGGCGACAAACTAGTTCATCTGAAAGTAATTCTCCAGATTGGCCGATTACCTTATCGGTATGGATTATGATCAACCAGTACCCTGGCAATAAATGTACTACAAATTTCCAGACAACATTTATCAATCAGTGGCATACTAGTAGCAAATAAGGAAACCAATAGATCAGTAGCCCGAGCCATCAGTACTCGTAGAGGTATACCTCGTGAATAGTTGTAACAGCTCTTTGTTGTTTGGAAACTTCAAATTTTTTTCATCTCTCGGAAAACCCCAACCAGACAACACAGCAGAGACACAAAATGGAACACACAGAAGAGGATCTAAGGGTCCTGATCAACTCATTCCGTGAAGGTTTAAAGCTCTATAATACAACCTTGGCGAGCTCACTTGGTGAGTTGAAGACCAGAGATTTGGAGCACCCAGAGACAGAACTCTCTAAATTGGCACAACTCTTGAATGCGCATGCTACAAAGATTGGTATCGCCTTCAGACCTCCAGTGAGTGTCAACGCCGGTTATGAACAGTTAAGAGATACATCAGCGAAGATGCTACTCATTGTGGGTGTTGTTGCACAGTTTGATCCAAGTAAATGGTCCAAACTGTACCATGACGACATCATCAACAACGTACGAACCATCGTTTCCAACTATATCACTCTCTTGGATGAACTGGAACAGTTAGATTTCAAAGATGACACGAGGGAAAATGTTGAAGGGAGATTGATCTCTGTGGCGAAGATCTGGGAAAGTTGTAGAGCAGTTGAAGATTTGATGTCCGTAGGTAATATCGGGTTATTAAAAGAACAGATCAAGTTGAGTATCGGTATAGTGGATGACGCCCTTTCTGAGTTAAACGAGTGGATAGAGGAACCATATGTCGAGGCACAAGTGATTGATCTAGGTGAGGATGAGAATAAACATGAAGAAGTTTCACCTTTTACGATTGAATTCGCAAACAAATGGACAGAAAAAATTAAGATGTTGAAGCTCTTACTGAGCTCATTATCCAAGTCATTACCATCTAAAGTACACAGGGGTGAAGCTGTTGATATATTCAACAAAGAGCAAAAGGCCTTGGCTGGTCAAATCGATGACTTAGTATGTGATATCTTTCTCAATTTGGAGAAAGATGACTTGGAATCTAGCGCCAAAACCGTACAAGAGCAAAGTAAACTTTTGATCCAATTAGTTAGAGATTTGAATAAGGAAGATGAGAAGAAGACCAAATGGTTAGACCTCTGGAATGAAAAGTTTATCAAATGAATCACAATACAACGACATTCTTCTTTAGACATTCATTTAACAGTAGTACATAACATCACCATTCTTCACCATCACTCTCATCATCGCTATGACTTACCTTAGCCTTTCTCTGATTCAACGCAGCAGCCAATGCATCGGCTAAACTTCCACTAGGGGCGCCACCGGGGGCACCACCAGCTGAAGTAGGTGGAGTTTCACCACGTTGTTCTTGCAATAATACAGAAGGTCTATCCAATTGAGACTTATCGACTTTCTTCAGTGAACCTAAGCCTGCGCCTCTAATGGACGCTAAAAGGGCGTCACGATCGCCGCCCACAGCTGCTAATGGCGGAGCATTAGATGGCTGAGCCACCTGTGGTGGTGGAGGTGGAGCATTGGATTGGGCAGGCAATGGTGGTGGGGGTGGGACACCTTGTGCAGCTTGAGGAAATTGAGGAGCACCTGGAACAGTATTCGATTGAGGTAACGGAGGTGGAGTAGGAGTGAGTTGCTGTGGTTCTTGATATAGCTGTTGTTGTGAATACTGTTGTTGCTGTTGTTGCTGTTGTTGCTGTTGTTGTTGATATTGAATCCCCTGAGGTTGTCTTGATGGAGGAGGAGGAGGGACAGCTCTTGATGTTCTTGTGGGCGGAGCCGGTGGAGCAGGACCACGACGTGGTGGTGGAGCCGGTGGGGGTGCTCGTCCTTGTGTCTGTGGGAGTTGTTGGCCCATTGCCCTTGGGGGAGGTAGTGGTACAGGGCCTCTTGACGACGGCGGAGGAGGAATATTCCCACGAACAGGAGGAGTTGGAATAGGCCTTGCTTGAGTAGGAAGAGGAGGTGCAGGTCTTGATTGCTGTGGAAACGGCGGAGGGTTTGGTCTCACAGCTTGTGTTGATGGTGATGGCATAGAGTTGTTCAATGGTGGTGGGACTCTATGCACTGATGTGTTTAATGGAGGTGGTACTCTATGAACGGGGCCACGAGATTGAGACTGTGTGTCTGGATCTGGAGTTTGCTCCATGGAAGAAGATTCGGTCACTGAGGGAGAGATGTCTGGGGTATTCTCCCTTGTCACCTCTGAAGGAGTTGATGCCGATTCAGAGTACATCGCTGCTGGCGGAGGTGGAGGAGGAGCCTTCTTTCTTACAGATGGTGTGGATGACATCGGAGAGGATGGAACTGCTTGTCTTCCATGTTGGTATTTTCTTGGAATTGGAGGCTCCAATCCAACTAATGCACCACCTTGTTGTCTTATATAGTCCTTGATGAACTCCTTGTTATCAGCAATCATATCCTCAGTGATACCTGCATTGGCGAGTTCCTTATAGAGAGATCTCCATTCTGGAGGGGGCTGATCATCGTAGTAGAGAACATGCGTTGTTCTTCTGATACGTTGCTCACCGATGGCTGTGGTGTTCAATTCACCGCGAGGACCTGGTGCCCTCACTTCAGGTTTCTTCTTTAGAGCAATTGCCTGCTTGTTCTGCAATGTTTTTTTGGAGCCATGCTTTTCTCTGTTCACTACTCTCTTATAGAAATGAGAAGAATCACTCGTATCATCGAACAAGAGTCCCGCAAGACACTCCTCGAGTTCAAAAGAATGGAAGAATGACCGATCCTGGTTGTATTGGAAATCAACGTACAATTCCTGGTCCCAGAGCACACCACGGTGTCCATTGACATCGACGAGCTTCAAGAAGAAAGTATGCCCTACCAAGTCGTCGACAAGTACAATGGCACCTGATAATCCTGTATATGTCCACTGTTGAGGGTCAGGATGCGCTATGTACAGCCGGGCAATGGCGGCATCCAGCACCTTCTGCGAAGACTTTGGGATCACGCGCTTGACCTTCTCTTTCTCTGCCGATGTGAGGCCCATTGGTGTCCTTTTATTTCCTTTGTTTTTTTGTTGATTGGCAAAGTTGATTTGTTGCAGATGTTTTCTCCGGTGACGAAACAAGGTCAACATAGCCTAAAAGAAGACAGAAAAATGACAAAAGATACCATCGCAGTGTTTTTAACGGACTACTCAGCCAAGTATGAGCACAAGTATGGCAACTTTGCACAGCAGTCCATCCAAGTTCTCCGTAATGCCGGATTTGGCGGTGAAGTTAGAATCTATGACTCCATTAAGTCTGAGTTCCCTACTGAAGACGAATTACAGACGATAAGAGCAATTTGGATCACTGGCTCAGAGTCAGATGCGTTTGCTGACGTTCCGTGGATTAATACTCTATGTGACTACTTGAAGGCATTAATCGATCGTCAAAGAGTTCCAATCATTGGTATCTGTTTCGGCCATCAAATCATCGGGAGAGTATATGGTTCCAGAGTGGGAAGAAACCCAAAGAGCTGGGAGTTCGGTACTTATGAGGTGGTTTTGAATGAGGATGTTGAAATCAGGGAGCTCTTCAGTGACATGGGTGAGAAGTTCAACATCCTAGAAGTTCACCAGGACGTTGTGTTTGATTGTCCAGAGGGCTTGAAGCTTATTGGGTCTACTGATAACACAGTCATACAGGGTTTCTACAAAAAGGGTGAAGTCATTTCATTCCAGGGACACCCTGAGTTCACCCTAGACTTTCAAAGCGAAATGCTACAAGGGTTCCAGAAAGATGGTAAGTTCAGCACTGAACAGGTGGAACAGTTCTCAAAGAGACTGGTTCCAGACCAAGGTATTGAGCTCACCAAGGTGATACTCAAATTCATAGAGTAGACAACACAATACAGCAATATACTATATAGCAAGAAAAGAACACATGTATAGACTTTAATCAAACTCAGGTCTCAAATCTGAACGACGTGGAACAACTAATGGATGCAACTGCGCGAGATATGTGATGGCCCACATCAAAAACATCATCGCAAGAGTCAACGAGACGGTGCTTCTCCAGACTGTCTGGTTCTCCTTTGGTGCAAACTTCCAAAACACCAGACCGGTGACTAACGTGACAAGAAGGACTATTAACACTGTGTAACTTTTGGTTGGTGTTAGTATCAATTGATAGACAAAATGGTCATTGAGACACCCTGAAAAGCTCCTAAAATGATTTAACCAGAATAGTTCCACTACTTTGGCTCCAATTTTACTCACCCACTCATCCTCTCTTGCGTTTTTTATGGGTTTATTTGTCTATCAACACTTCCAACAGAGGCCCCCGTTGCTTTGTTTTGGCTGCCAGTTTGAAATCGCGGACTTTTCCCACTGAACAGCATCAAATAAGAAGAAGACAAATCAACAAAGAGGGACAGAAATGAGTCAAGTTCTATCTAATGAGCTACTTCAATGGCTCTTCAGGGTATTACAACCTGTCAGTTTTGAGATGCTATCAATTTCTCCAGTTTTACTTGCATAACTAACAGTCGATAGGAATACGTTGACCCCAGATCTACTTATCATGACATTGCGTTGCTGCTACAACGATACACAACGATGAAGCCCCGTACAAGGGTTTATACGTTTCAGTCTGGCCAATCATCTCTCTTATTGAACTTGTATGGTTCCCTGCCCGCTGTGATCGGTGGTAAGACGTATAGGATCCCAGTGGAACTATGGATCCCTCATGAATATCCATTGGCAGCACCCATGGCCTACGTGGTTCCAACTGAGAAGATGATGCTACAGCCTGGAAACCATGTTGATACCAATGGCCAATGTTATTTGCATTACTTATCGTCTTGGGGTAAGAATGGTACAAGTTCAGTGGTCGAACTATGTGATGAGTTATCTAAAGTGTTTGCTAAAGAACCACCTGTCTTTGCTAAACCTGTGGGCCGGCCAATGCAACCACAGCCTGTATTGCCACCAAAAGTGATATCGCTTTCAGCAGAGACCGCTAAAGATACCACCAGCCCACCCCCACTACCACCCTTTCCACATGAATTACGCTCACAGCTAATCAGAAGTCCAACTTTGAACAAGATGAGCGAAGAACAGCAGATGAAACCTGTGTTTGAACAGCCAAATATTATGGATACACTGATCGATGACTCTAGGGATGACTCTCACAGACTAAGTGTCTTGAACCGCGTGGAGAGTATGTTGCAAAACTTATTCGATTCTGATGTTCATGCGTCTCTGGAATCATTCCAGAGGGATTCAGTCCAGATCAAATATGCTATTGGTAAGTTCCAAAAGATCTTTGAGTATGAATTTGATAATTTGAAGCAGTTGAATGATCATATCGATCAGAATGAACTCGTGTTAAAAAGATGCATACTGGAAGCAAATGAGGCCACAAATGGCGCAAATAGGATCAAAGATATCAACATAGACGAAATGATCTGTGCAGGGACTGTTGTTTATAACCAGTGAGTATTGAACCCTTTGGTGTGCCAACGACTGATAAATTTAGACTAACACCACCCAGGCTCTATGAACTAGTGGCCGAGGACCAGGCAATAGGTGACACGATCTATGCATTGACAAAGGCACATGATAATGGTAATATACCAATGGCATCATTCATAAAGGTGAGTGTTCTCTTTGCATCATGATCGTTTTGATGGTAGATCATACTAACGAGCCACAACAAGCATACACGAAACCTCGCCAGAGAGCAGTTCATGAAGAAGGCACTGATAGTAAAGATTTCTGGCATGCTGGGCTTACAATAATGTCGTGAATTAATAGAATTAATATCTAAAAGTAGTACGACCCGTCAAAACATACCAATTAGGCAATTTCCCTGTTGGGGACGACTGAAAATCAGCACAAAATTTTCACCTGGGTTGAAAAAATTGCGAGAAGCTCATCTCTCTCCGGGAAGGAACAAAGGATTTTAAACACCAGAGAGCAATGTCTGAAGAGCAGTTCATCAAACCGGAGAACGTTGCACCATCCCAGGATGCCAGTGAGTGGCCTTTGCTTCTCAAGAACTTTGACAAGCTCCTTGTCAGAAGCGGTCACTATACCCCCATCCCAACCGGTGCTTCACCATTGAAGAGAGACTTGAAGTCCTATATTTCCTCTGGTGTCATCAACTTGGATAAGCCTTCTAACCCATCTTCGCACGAGGTTGTTGCCTGGATCAAGAGAATCCTCAGATGTGAAAAGACTGGTCACTCTGGTACTTTGGATCCAAAAGTCACTGGTTGTTTGATTGTGTGTATCGATAGAGCCACCAGACTGGTTAAGTCTCAGCAAGGTGCCGGTAAGGAGTACGTGTGTATCGTGAGATTGCACGAGGCCCTCGACGATGAAAAGGAGATGGGCAGAGCATTAGAGAACTTGACTGGTGCCCTTTTCCAAAGACCACCATTAATCTCTGCCGTGAAGAGACAGTTGCGTGTCAGAACCATCTACGACTCTAAGCTCATCGAATTTGACAACAAGAGAGGCCTTGGTGTCTTCTGGGCTTCTTGTGAAGCTGGTACCTATATGAGAACCTTGTGTGTCCATTTGGGTATGCTCCTCGGTGTGGGCGGTCACATGCAAGAGCTTAGACGTGTTAGATCTGGTGCTCTTTCTGAGAACGACAACTTGGTTACTTTGCACGACGTTATGGATGCCCAATGGACCTATGATAACACTAGAGATGAGTCCTACTTGAGAAGAATCATCCAACCATTAGAGACTTTGCTCGTGGGCTACAAGAGAATTGTCGTCAAAGACTCTGCCGTCAATGCTGTCTGTTATGGTGCTAAGTTGATGATCCCAGGTTTATTGAGATACGAAGAGGGTATCGAGCTCTATGATGAGGTTGTCCTTATCACCACCAAGGGTGAGGCCATTGCTATTGGTATTGCTCAAATGTCCACTGTGGATCTGGCTTCCTGTGACCATGGTGTTGTCGCTAAGGTCAAGAGATGTATCATGGAGAGAGACCTTTACCCAAGAAGATGGGGTCTGGGTCCAGTTGCCCAAAAGAAGAAGCAGATGAAGGCTGATGGCAAGTTGGACAAGTTTGGTAGAATCAACGAGAACACTCCAACTGAGTGGAAGCAAAACTATGTCAACTTGGAAGGCAACACTGATCCAGCTGTTCCAGCTACTGCAACTACCCCAAGTAAGCCATTGATTAAAGAAGTTGACATGAGCGACTCTCCAGCTGTTGAGGCCGATACCACTGCTGATGTTACCGTCTCTGAGACTCCATCCAAGAAGGAGAAGAAGGAAAAGAAGGATAAGAAGGAAAAGAAGGAGAAGAAAGAAAAGAAGGAAAAGAAGGAAAAGAAAGAGAAGAAGAGAAAGGCTGATGACGATGAGGAGGAAAGTGAGAAGAAGAAGGCTAAGAAGTAAACTTCTTTGTTACAAATTTTATTGCATTGGTTCTTCTTTGTATATGATGGGTTGTTTTATTGTATTTTTAATAGTATCATGGTTAGATTAATGTGGGAGCTGTAAATTGAAGCAGAGGTACTAAGAGAAGGTTTTTTAATAGAGAAGAAACTTTGAATGATGAGAGGAGTTTAGGACGATCTTGAATGAGAAGGATAAACAGGGCGTAACCGTAATTTTCAACAGTTCACCAAAATCAGTGCCTCTCTGGAGATCCCGCCTGTTTTGTCCTAGTGTAAAATACTGCTCACCCCTACCAGGGGTGGGCACCTCCTGCCTGGTGGATGTTGAAGGCGTCTTGCGCCGCACAGCTGGCGTGTTCGAGGTCATTAGACATGGGTAGATTAGAGCTAGATGAGAAGTACTCAAGCATATATGTACGAAATATTAGAGATCTCAATAAGTACGAATAACATGTTCAATCATATCCTTCACTTTAGGTATTTGCGTTTTGATCCCCAAGTTAAGAAGTATTCTTTAAACCCTTGCACTCTTCGGAGAAACCTCCGGAAGCCTTTCCTCATTCTTAATGAAAGAACTATCTCAAAAAGTGATGGCAATGGGAAGTGATTCTAGACATCCTGAATAGGTTGTATGGTATGGATCGACCACATTTTCTGACTTATATAGCCAGAGTGCTCCCCAGCATTTGTACTATAGATAGGAACTATAGGCTTCCGGTATCTGTCTGCACTTGATCTGGGCAAGAGCCATTCGAATATGTTTGAACACATTAAAGAACAGCTTCAGTGGCTTATAGCTTGTGTGAGCATACTATTTCTTGAGACAACGAATGGCCACTTCAAGGATTAATGTACTGAAAAGCTGATACTCCTCAGGACAAGTACTCACGATGGCCCGCCAATCTGCTCGACATGCCCCCATCAGCATGTTCAATTCAGTTCTACATATCAACTTCTATGAAATCATGTGTAAATGCTTTGAAAGAAACTAATATACAGCGCGCTATAACAACTTCATTAAACAATTTGGAAAATGGATTCATTAACATGTTGGAGGGGGAATGTGATAATCTCTTAAAATAGTTGAGAAATGGCTTGCTTTTGCTCTGGCGTCAAAGTCAAGGGGTAATCTATTTTGTACTTGATCTTCAAATCACCTCTTTGTCCTGGTGCTTTTGAGATTGGCATACCCAAGCCCGGGAATGTCTGTTCTGATGTTGGTTGCACCGGCATTGTCTTTGAGATTGGGATTCTGCGGCCATCAACACTTTCAACAACTCTGTCGAATCCAAGAAGTGACTCTTTGAATGTCAATGGTAGTGTGTAGAGCAAGTCGTTACCGTCTCTCTTGAAGTATGGGTGTGGCTTCTCCTGAAGAACGAATTGAATTGTGTTACGGCCCACTGGAGTCCAGTCACCTTCATTTTTAAATGTGATCTTGGTGCCTTCTTTCCAACCTGGCCTGATGTTTATCTCCAAGATCTTGTCCTCTTTGGAACCATTTGGACCCTTTCTGTTCAACTTCATCTTCTTTGTTGCGCCTCTAGCCAAATCTTCCAGGCTGACAGGGAGGTTAATCTGCTGAATTTCAGCTTCAGGCTCTCTCTGGCGGCCGAAGCCACCACCAGGCATACCACCACCCATGCCACCAAATCCACCAGGCATACCACCGAAGCCACCACCCATGCCACCAAATGGACTACCACCACTGGAGAAGTGGAATGAAGCACCGTCATCGCCCATACCGCCTGCACGAGCGAATTGTTCAAAGATATTGGAGGCATCAGCAAAGTCAAAGCCATGTCCACCGGCAGCAAATGGATGACCACCGGCACCACCGCCCATGCCACTATTCGGATCAATCTGTGGGCCACCGCGGCGAGCAGCCTCCAAGCCAAACTGATCATATGTCTGACGCTTCTGTTCATCGCTCAATATGTCGAAAGCTTCTGAAATCTCCTTGAACTTCTCAGTGTCACCTGTAGGCTTATCCGGATGGTACTTGAGTGCCATCTTTCTATATGCCTTCTTGATCTCCTGGTCCGAGGCGGAGGGCGATATGCCCAACCTGTCGTAGAGCTGCGTCTCTTTAACCATTAGTGTTCTTTGCTCTTTGTTTGTGTGCGGGTGATATGGGTTGTTGGTTGCGCGCGCACTTGCTGAGCTTTTTATACTGGCAAGGGGGTTCGGACGACTTTTTGTTCCTGAAGATTCTGGAAAGTTCGATTGGGACGAAGCGCAAGAAGTATCGAGACACAAAGCATCAACAACAAAAGGGAACAAAGCAGAAGCAGAAGCAGCAGGAAAAGGAGAATGTCTGTTATCCTTGCGTCTGCCGGTTATGACCACACAATCAGATTTTGGGAGGCGCTTACGGGTGTGTGCTCCCGTACCATACAGCATGCTGATTCTCAGGTAAACAGATTGGAGATTACAAGCGATAAGATGTTCCTAGCAGCTGCTGGACACCAACATGTGAGGCTCTATGACATTCGCACCACGAATCCGAATCCGGTGACAAGTTTTGAGGGACATACGAATAATGTCACCTCAATTGCCTTCCAGTCGGATAACAAGTGGATGGTTAGTTCGTCTGAAGATGGTACAGTGAAAGTGTGGGATGTACGCGCTCCTTCAGTTCAAAGAAACTATAAGCATAACTGTCCAGTGAATGAAGTTGTGATCCATCCAAACCAAGGTGAACTGATATCTTGTGACCAAGATGGTAATGTTCGTATATGGGATCTTGGAGAAAATCAGTGTACGCACCAATTGATTCCTGAGGATGATGTCCCAGTGCATTCTGTTTCAGTGGCATCTGACGGGTCAATGCTCGTTGCCGGTAATAACAAAGGTAACTGCTACGTATGGAAGATGAATACACAGAGAGAATCAACGTCGCTACAACCAGTGACGAAATTCAGATCCCATTCGAAATATATCACCAGGGTCCTTTTAAGTTCAGATGTAAAGCACTTGGCAACATGTTCAGCAGATCACACTGCGAGAATATGGAGCGTGGATGATTCATTTGGATTGGAGACAACTTTACAAGGACACCAGAGATGGGTATGGGATTGTGCGTTCAGTGCCGATAGTGCCTATCTAGTCACAGCCTGTTCAGATCATTACGTGAGGCTATGGGATCTCTCAACAAGCGAAACTGTCAGACAGTATAATGGGCACCACAAAGGTGCGGTATGTGTCGCACTGAATGATGTTTAAAGCTATGTAATAGAAGGAGGTACTGGTTACCCATTGTGATAAGATTTGTAAATTTCAGCAAAAGCGGATGATTTCATGAGAGGACATATATTAATTGTAGAATGATGGCCAAAAATGACGATGTTTCCACTGGCTATTGAGGTTTAATTAGAACCATTATCATAATCGTGCAGACTTGGTAGGAGCAATATCGAGAAATTCAAATTTTAAAAAAAAGAACTCCGCGACGGGGAATTGAACCCCGGTCTACCGCGCGACAAGCGGTAATTCTAGCCACTAAACTATCACGGATTTTCTTGTTTGATTGATCCAAATTGTTCTCCCAAACTCGTTCTGGATTAAGCGAAATGAAACTGAAATTTGAATCAGTCGTATGTATCAATTATAATTGTGCAGATAGCAAATACGGCGGGACTGCCAAGTTAGTACTCTGAACATACTTGATTGGAAAATTAAATTGTTGCCGGAAGACTTGTGAACAGCTGCACTGCAGGAATAAGATTGTAATCTCATTTGTCGCATAGTCATTGACAATTCTATACTATGCTCTGGAATAGTGTGTAATATATTTAAGCTCTATGGTAATGAAGACTCTCTAGCCTGTTCCGAAGAATTCATGGAAACCAACTAATATGAATCTGTATCTGATATCACCAGCGTCCAATCTCTGTAAAGCCTTACTTAGGTTTTGCTCATTGAGATCAACTTCCTCAACCCACGGCCTAAAGTCATGCGTCACTGCCAAGTCCAGTAATTCCAATATTTCTTTACGAGATCCTAAAGAGGAAGCACCAATGACTGATCCGTTACTCAAAAAATTGAAAGGACTCAAGCTGAAGGATTCATCACCATGTGGGAGGCCAACAGAGATGAAACTGCTGTTGATACGCAAAGTGGCGAAATAGTCATCCAAGTTGAGCGCACTTATAGAAGTGGCACAGTTCAGGATCAAATCGAAATGATCGTAGTGCTCCTTAGACCATCCATTTTTTTCACCTGTAGCAACAAAATCATGAGCACCCATCTTGATTGCATCCTCTTTTTTGGAGTTCCCTCTTGAGAAAGCAGTGACATTGGCGCCCATGGCTTTGGAAATCATGATAGCCATATGGCCTAATCCACCGATACCGATGATGCCAACGTTCGGGACGCGACCATCCAATCTGGCCAATCTTGTAAATCTCTTGATTGGAGAAAATACAGTCAACCCACCACACATCATTGGAGCCACTAAATGGGATTCCAATGCATCCGGAATCGGGAACACCATTTGTTCATGAGCCCTCAGGTGGGAGGCATATCCACCCTGAGAGACGTAACCATCTGGATACCTACTCGCATAGGTACCAACTTTTTTTGGACAGTATTGTTCATTATCACCCTTACAACGATTACATTCGCTACAACGGGAGGCGCGGGCGCCGACTCCTACTCTATCACCAACCTTCAAAGCCTTTGAATTCTTCTGGGTAGTTAACAGTGGTCATTGCGGTTTTGCGGACTTTGGTACTTGAAAACTGAAATGAAGTTGGTGATTGATACCTGACAGCTGACCTTTGAAGGATCGCACAAGACAGTAGGTTTACTGTTTAAGTACTTTTCAGAGCGAAGTTTCATTCTTAATCAACCTCTTTTAGACTCTGCTGCAGTCATACGTGTGTATACTTTTCTTATCTTGGCGCGTGTTCTCAAAACGGAAGTGACCGCGATAGGTAGAGAGATGCTGGGCAGTGGGCAGAGAAACCGGTACTAGAAGACGTTTTTTAGTATCATTATCTACCGTGTCTACACAATTGTATGGGTAATGGCATTATATCAACAACACGTCACCACCATGCACATATGACTGGACTGCAGAGTACCGTATGAGGTAGATGCTCCCTTGGACCAGATCGATCTTTTCATCTCCAATGACAATGCCCTCCAAGACATCATCAACAACTTTGATAAACACCGGTTTCTCCAAGTCAGGTTCTTCAATCATGGAGATGCCGCCTCCCCTATCGTCTAGCGCATGTAGCTGTTCAGGCAATTGCGCAAGGAACAATGCGTTGTACAACTCCACAAGGGCCCTGAAATGGTTCTCCATATAACGAGTCTCATCAGGAGACAGTCTCTGTATCAATTCCTCAGAGTTTCTAATATGTATTGTGTATGTGTCAACCTTACACAATCTTGTACGCAGATATGACCTCAGTATGAAATTGACGCGGTCCAGCTCAGATTCGATAACCATCAGTTGTAGTTTGATATCCTTCTCACCGCTCTGTAGCTCTATGGAATTCATCTCGATAAACTCGATCTGTGCACGGATCCGTGATAGTATCCTCTCGATCAAAAGCTCCTTGTAGTCCAGCAGCTCAGGGCTCATCCGTTCGCTTATCCATGCGTGTATGAGCTCGTCGAGGTCGCTTCTTTTCGACGCAGATGCGTTATATTTGAAGGGCCTGGTTTCCCTATCAAACTCTTGGAGAATGTCATTGAAATCCATGGCCTCTGAGGTCTGGTTTGTGGTTCCCCTGGTGATTCCTCTCTGTGGATTCGTCGTTGTTGAAGTTCAAGCTGAAGTTCTTTTCGCGTCACAACTTCGACGAAGGGGAACAGCAGGCAAGAGAAGCGAAAAGAAGAGAACCACAAATGTCCCGCAGGGAAGAGATCGAGGCGAAGAGGCAGAGACTGGCAGAGCTACGGCGTCAGCGTGAAGAGAAAGAGCGCCAGTTTAGGGAGCCTCCGGTAGCAGGGAGCCTGATAGAAGCACCACCATCATCATCACAGAGTGATCCATTTACAAGGGACAGCATTGACAACCTAGTAAATGAACTGGTAAGGGACAAGGAAAAGAAGGAAAAGGAGCACAGGACTATTGCGGTACAGACTGAGGAGTTACAAGATAGAAAGACGTACAATAGGGGCACACAGACAGTGGAAAGTGAAGAAGAAGAACAACTAGAAGAAGAAGAAGAAGACGATGAAGAAAAACAGCATGTTGTCGAGGAACCGGAAGTAGCTGTTGAGCCAAACTCTGAACAAGAAGAAGAGAAAATCCCTGATGGACCCTTAGATGTGGATGAAGTAATACTATCCTCGTTTTTTGCCAAATCTTTCAAGATCTTGAATAGAGCTATCGGGGAAGACAGAAACATCTTACAACAGTACACGCTACACAAGTCTTCAATTGATGCAGATGAACCACAGCCTTATACACTGGTAAATTCTTTAACATTGAACCACCCTATCAACTCATTGGATACATCCCCGTACTTCCCAGATCTGATAGCTATCACCGCAGAAAAATCACTCTTGATCTATAACTTATCATTCAAGAAGTATGAATCGAGATTTGATGCACATACACAGCTGATGCTTACACAATTCTCACATTTCAAGTCGAATCATATCTTCTCCAGTGGATATAACGGCAAGATCTATATCTGGGATTTGGATTCAACGTCAACATTACCTTATTTGACATCCATAGTGCAACAGCAAACACACTCGTACCCTGTTTTAGCAATGGATCAAACTAATGAACAAAACGGATTGATTATCACAGCGTCAACGGACGGTAAAATCCTTCACTGGGATCCACAGATCTTGTCAAAGCCTTCACAACGGCCGATTAAGTTGGAGATACCCAAGTACCTAGGTGTGCGCTATGATGAATTGACGCCAACGTGTATTAAGAATTTGGTTGACGAGCCTGGATTTATGATCGTTGGAAGCGAAGATGGTAACTTGTACAAGATCAGGAGATTTGATCAGAAAGTAAACAGCGATCCAATTGATAAGGTCTTGGAAACACATGACGGACCAATTACAGGAATTTCATTATCACAGGAGTTTCCGAAGCTTATGCTAAGTTCAAGTATGGATTGGAAAGTGTACTTATGGAATCTGTCTCGAGATGAACCATTGTTACAAATCTATAAGACTAACGCCATCATGGATGTCCTTTGGAGACCGAAGAATCCTACTCAATTAGGTTATATCTATGAAGACATAATAGAGATATTGGATCTGAGTGTTGACAATGTGATCCCTGTTGCCAAAATTACCGTTGGTGAAGTTCTGTCTTGCGTGAGCTTCACCAAAGATGGTGATAGAGTGATCCTTGGAAGTGTTAAAGGTAATGTATTTATCTATGACTTGGATATCAAGGTCACTAGTTCAATATCCAAATTCAAGAAGCTCTACATATATGAATAGCTAATATCATAGCTTATGATCTATTATTTCCCGGTACCGAAGAACTCATGGAAACCAACAAGTGTAAATCTATATCTAACATCACCAGCGTCCAGTCTGGTCAAAACCTTACTGACATTCTCCTCGTTGATGTCAACAGTCTCAACCCATGGTCTAAAGTTGTGCTCGAGGGCCAAGTTGAGCAATTCGATAGCCTCTTTTCTAGAACCCAAGAGTGATGCACCGAGCGCGACACCACCGTGGAGGAAAGTGAATGGCGCAACAGTAAATTGTTCATCAACGTGCGGCAAGCCAACAGAAACCAACTTCTTGTTAACTCTCAAGGAAGACAAGTAATCATTCAAGTTCAAGTCTGTAGTGGAAGTGGCACAGTTGACGATAACGTCAAAGTGGTCGAAGTGGTCCTTAGCCCAGTCCTTTTCGACACCGGTGGCGATGAAGTTATCAGCACCCATCTTGATGGCATCCTCTTTCTTTGAATATGATCTGGAAAATGCGGTGACGTGGGCACCGAGGGCCTTAGCAATCATGATAGCCATATGACCCAGACCACCAATACCAATTACACCGACGTTTGGGGTCTTCCCTTTAGCTAAAGTGTCCTCAATGTTTCTTTTAATCGGAGAATAGACAGTCAAACCACCACACATCAATGGTGCGACCAAATGGGATTCCAAACCTTCTGGGATTGGGAAGGTCATACGCTCATGGGCTCTCACGTGCGAGGCGTACCCACCTTGTGAGACGTAACCGTCTGAGTATCTGCCAGCGTAGGTGCCCACCCCATGTGGACAGTACTGCTCGTTGTCCTCCTGGCACCTCGAGCACTCAGTACAGCAAGAGGCAGCGGCACCAAGACCGACTCTATCACCAACCTTCACACCAGTTGTACACTTTTCACCAACCCTTAGAACCTTACCGACAATCTCGTGACCAACACATTGGGTCTTTGGTCCGTAGGAAGAAGACACACAAGCAAGAGGACCCTTGGACCATTCGTTCTTCAAGGTGAACAATTCAGAGGCACACACACCACAACACTCGATCTCGATATCAACGTCGTTTTCACCAAAGTTCTTTGGTTGGTAGGAGGTGAGCTTTGGGTGATCCCACTCCGAAGGGTCTGAAATGGCAAAGCCTTTGAATTCTTCTGGGTAGTTAACAGTGGTCATCTTTGGTATATAGTATGGTCGATGTGAAGAGAGAAGGAAAAAGGTAGTGCGATCGAATCAGTTTAAATACTTTTTCTCCCTTGACGCCCGGCTAGCCGTTTGATGCTGCAGCAACGATAAACCAACCGGTGCGCTCTTTTGGCCGTGGTTGTAAGGAATCGTCTCTATACTGTATTAAAAATAAACATAAAACCTGGTGCACGACCACATCAGAACAAATTCGGCTCCCAACCGTTGATACTTGTTTCCTTTGGTGGGGTCGATGGAGGGGCTTCAATAGTTTCAACTCCGATGCTCCAAGACGTCCGATCGCTTCCAAAACGAGAAACTTGTAAGATAACAACGTTGATGGGTCAATGGGACTGGAAACAGTCCAGAATATGACAATGGGTGGACTGAGCGAAGGACGATTCTCCTACAGTTTACTGTGGTTACATACCTACTAAGATCTCAATGGTTCCTGCCGTTCTGTTAAGAGGAGAACCGTCTTACTAATACGCACCGGCGGCTCGTTATCGGGTACCGGATTTCGATTTCTAATCACCAACCCATAAACCAGAATGAACAGAACTGTTAACGGCATCCAGGATTCGATTATTGACTTGATTGTAGTACTCGTTCTGGCTTGACTCTCTTTAGAGTGATTCTAGTAGTTGCGTTCTTCATGATGGTGATATGCCAATGTTTGAGGCCTTAGCTGATGGATCTCTATGAGGAGCAATATATATCCTTGTGGAATCCGACAAGAGCATGATCTGTAGAGAACCTCAAGATCTAGCGTCGATCTCGATGTTTCTGTGATGAACCAATAATTTCAATGGGAATATCGAGAAAAAACTTCTTGAGATCCTTCCCGGAGTTGGTTCAAGTTGCCTAGTTAGGTTGAGTTGGGGTCTTTCATCCAATTCAGCCTCTACTGGCCCGTCGATCGGGTTTTCCCTCATGTTATTGTTTTATCATTCCAATGCTCTTGTTTCGCATTTCCAATGCTCTTGTTTCACATTTCCAGGGCCTGTGGGTGTCTCGAATCTGAGATCTTAGATGCTTGGCCATTGGAATTGATATAAAGAATGTGATATCATACTTCTATCATATATTACGAACCACTGAATGATCGGAACTCGTCCCTGTTAGCTCAGTCGGTAGAGCGTTCGGCTTTTACAGAACTAACAGAGGGAAGTTAACCGAAATGTCAGGGGTTCGAGCCCCCTATGGGGAGTTCCTTTTTTGCACTACTCGTCTCTGAACTTTTTACTAAAATCATACCCAATTTATATTTATTATTATATTACTATAGAATCATGATATTACGATATAGTACTCAATTACTACTGCACCATGGCCCATTGGCTGGCACAAATTCATGATCATCATGACATTTGGTTTAACGCTCAACTTATAAAAAACCTATAACTTACAGCCAGCATGTCATATGTACAGTATTCATTATATATACTTAGATCCATGTCTGAGACTTACTCTCCCTTCTCTCTAGGAGTCTCTTATATTTGTTACCCTTAACAGCGACAATCTTCTCATCGGCCTTTTCCAGTGCCTCCATAATCTTCCCCTTTCTCTCAGACATGTTTCTCTCATATTTACGGCCCTTTGGTCTCAGTGTACCCTTCAAGTACGGGTTAGCGTCGTATCTTTCCTCGTAGAACTTCTTGTCACCTTGTAACTGAGGTAAGCAGTCTTGCACACCAAATCTATAAGCAAGCTTCCAAAGATCCGACTGACGACGTAGGGAGTACTTTGGATCGTGATACTTCTGTGTTATTGGATGTTTGTTAGGCAAAAAAGGGTTGGCATCTTCAGCGGTGGTCAATGTTGGTGCCGTTGCATATTGTTTGAACGGAATCGGTGGGTAACGTTCAAAGAACCGTTGAAGCGTCGGTGGAAGTCTGTCAAAAAAGGCAGAATCAGAGGCTTCCTTGGAAAACTCCTTAGCAGCTTGAAAGAGTGTCAAACTTGGCTTCATTGTTGCGTCCTGGTACCTGTCTTGACTGGTTTTTTTCTTCTTTGTTTGTTTGTCCTCCTCGAAGCTGAAAAAAGTGGAAAATCCCAACTGAGCGGTTTGCGCAACAAACTTGGGTCTCCCTCGATGACTGATTCGCTTTGGTAAAATACATAAGATCTTCTCTTTTTTTGGAAAAACAACAAATAAATTCAGACCATCCATATGTCACCCATGTTGCGTGCTGTTAAGGGCTCCTTTAGAGGGCCAACCAGAGCTTTTTCTCTGACAAGACCGGTTTACGACTTGGTGGGTGCCTAATAATGTCCTTTGTCCCAATCTCCCACTAACAATATCAATAGACTAACCCCGATCCACAGGGGGAATCTCAGTCCGTTAAGTTTATCACAGAGACCTCCAAGTACTCTGTCACCACCTATTCCCGTCCAAATGTCGTGTTTGAGAAAGGTCAAGGTGCCCATCTTTGGGACATCGAAGGCCGCAAATATATCGATTTCACCGCTGGTATTGCTGTTACAGCTCTTGGCCACTCCCATCCTGAAGTTGCACGTATTCTTTTTGACCAATCATTGACCTTGATGCATTCTTCGAACTTGTACCATAACCTGTGGACCGGTGAATTGTCTCGTCAATTGGTTGAAACTACCAAGAAGTCTGGTGGTATGCATAACGCCTCTCGTGTGTTTTTGGCTAACAGTGGTACGGAGGCCAATGAAGCTGCTTTAAAATTCGCCAGAAAATATGGTAAGGCTCAAGCTGAAGATAAAACTGAATTTATCACTTTTGAATCCTCTTTCCATGGCCGTTCCATGGGTGCCTTATCGGTGACACCAAATCCTAAGTACCAGGCTCCATTCGCTCCATTGATCCCAGGCGTCCATGTTGCAAAGCCAACATTGGAGAGTATTCAATCTCTGATCACTGATAAGACTTGTGGTGTTATCATCGAGCCAATCCAAGGTGAAGGTGGTGTTCGTCCAATCCCAGCCGAATTCCTTGTTGAATTGAAGAAACTGAGCAAGAAGCATGGTGCGCTATTGATCTATGATGAGATTCAATGTGGTTTAGGTCGTACAGGTGCTTTATGGGCACATGGCAAATTACCAAAGGAGGCCCATCCGGATATCTTGACTATGGCTAAGGCGCTTGGTAATGGGTTCCCAATTGGGGCCACTATGATTACTGAAGAAGTGGAAGATGCCTTGAAGGTTGGTGACCACGGTACGACTTATGGTGGTAATCCATTGGGTGCTAGAGTTGGTAGCTATGTGCTGACTCAAGTCTCCAATGAGGAATTCCTCGAAGGTGTCAAGTCCAAATCTAAGATCTTCATCCAAGGCTTAAACTCATTGAAAGAGGAATTTCCAGAACAGGTTGTGGAAGTGAGAGGTGAAGGTTTGATCTTGGGTATCCAATTCGCTGAGAACCCAGCAGCTGTTGTAGATGCCGCTAGAGAACGTGGATTGTTGATTATCACTGCTGGCGGTAACACAATTAGATTCGTTCCAGCTTTAAATATTGGTGAAGATGTTATTCAGGAAGGTTTGACCATCCTTAAGGATGCTATTTCCTCTGTCTACGAGAATTAATTCTATTAGAAATGCACTATCAGTATTGCTGTAGTTGATGGAAGCGTTGATGAAAGAGGCGGCATCGGGAATAGGATGAAGCCTATATGCATATGGGGACAGCAGTTAAGAACAGAACAGCCCAGAGATATCTCAAAAGAGTTAAACCAATCTACCGTATATGAGAGCTGATCAAGAGATCTGGCCATACCTCTCTCGCTTTCGGATTCTAGGAGATTTTCCAATGATGAAACTGCCTTTCTATGTCATCAGTGTTCGGGTCTTTCAAAAATTGATTGAAGAGATGCTTAGTTTCAGGTTTTTATAAATCATGAGCAGCAGTTTCTAGTTCTGTTGATGAACATGCTGGGTTGAATCCTAGAGGATGTTTCTTTAGATCGACTCTTTTCACAAGTCTGCGAGCTAGAGCCTCGAAGGTTGTCATCTAGGATAGAAAAACTATACCCCGCACGATTCAATTTGTGCATCCACAACCCGATTTCATCCTCACCTGGTACAGATCCCATGATCGGTGTTGAAAATTGGCATGTGGTCCCTTCTATAAGTAGTAATATCCATGTGTGTACTACTTGCATGGACCCCCCACCGTACAAAAACGGGAAGGGTTGGCCATTTCGGGGCGCGATGGTTCGTAGTGTGTTTGTCAGGGCATAGGGAGAGTAGAATTACCGCAAATCATCATAGTGTATGAATTATAGCATCCCCAAGAGCAAAGAATAAAGGTACCGGCTCTTAAACCCTTCAAACTTCAAAGTTTAACCTGTCCTGTCAGATCGTTGGGAGAGAAACGGCGCAAGCAGAGCGGAGCTTGGCGTTCTTGGAACTCGCCGATCTACATTTGGTGGGACACAGTGCGATGAGCTTGTCCGACAACGCTAGGCAGTAAGCCCCCCCCTTCGGGAGGAAAGAATCATTGAGAGATCTTTACGTGAACGGCTGGACCATCTGTGGAGTCAACCTATGGTGGAGTGAACAAAAGGGAGACAGTTATTTCTTGAACATCAACAACCCACAAACATCTGATCGAGATTAACCGGATAAACTTCTCTTAGCCTTGGAAAAACCTGCCCTTCGCCATTCCCAAACCGGAAGAGATAGCCCCAAACTTCCTGTATCAGCCATGGGGGGAGTCATGAAGGGCTCCAAAACTGTTTTTTCCTGCATGGCCGTCACCTAGTAATGAGTCTTCTAAGAGATCGAACGTATATAAACATAGCACTTTGTCACTTGATTTCTGCTTCCCCTTCGCTTTGTAAGAAAATCCTTGAATAAATATCACTTATGGGCTTCCGTACTTTCTCAGCTGCTGAGTCGAAGGCCTATTTTGGCTCCAGAGTATCTACGCTTATCCCAACAAAAGAACAATGGAACCACCAAAAACAATTCCTCAACCCTGTACCAGGTTTAAACATGCTCACTCTGAAACAGTGGAATTTTTTTGCAATTGGTTTCTGGTGCTGGACATGGGATGCTTTTGACTTCTTTGCCATGTCTCTTAACGTCTCAAACATCGCTACGGACTTGGGTCGTTCCGTTAAGGATATCACTTGGGGTATCACCCTGGTTCTTATGTTTAGAACCGTGGGTGCTGTGCTATTTGGTTACTTGGGTGACAGGTATGGTAGAAAATGGCCGTTGATTCTCAATTTAGTTTGCTTTATTTCTGTTGAAATTGGAACCTCTTTCGTTCAGACTTATGCCCAGTTCCTAGGCGTCCGTGCCTTGTTTGGTATCTTTATGGGTTCTATGTATGGTTTAGCCTCTGCTACAGCTCTGGAAGGTGCCCCAAAGGAAGCGCGCTCGTTCCTCTCTGGTTTGTTCCAACAAGGTTATGCATTTGGATACTTGCTGGTTGTGATCTTCCAAAGAGCCATTACGGACAGTACTCATAACTGGAGATCCATGTTTTGGTTTGCTCCAGGTCCACCAGTAATCTTCTTAATTTGGAGATTGTTCTTCCCAGAAACCGATGAGTTCTTGCAACAAAAGTTGCACATGCAAAGTAATAAAGGTAACTTCAAGAAGGATGCCATGGCTGCCTTCAAAAAGGAATGGTTAAAGATGTGCTATATGGTCATCCTCATGGCTGGTTTCAACTTCATGTCCCACGGTTCTCAGGATTTATACCCAACCATGTTGACAAACCAATTGAACTTCTCCTCTGACCGTTCCACGGTTACAAACGCTGTGGCTAACTTGGGGGCTCTTGCCGGTGGTATCACTTTTGGTCATTTTTCTGGGTTCCTTGGTCGTCGTTTGGCCATCATCATCTGTTGTGTATGTGGTGGTGCCATGATTTATCCATGGGCATTTGTTCACAGCTCTGGTATCAACGCCGGTGTGTTCTTCTTGCAATTTTTTGTGCAGGGTGCTTGGGGTGTCATTCCAATCCATTTATCTGAGTTGTCTCCACCGGAATTCAGAGCCTTTGTTGTTGGTGTCTCTTATCAATTGGGTAACCTGGCCTCTTCTGCTTCCTCAACTGTTGAGACCACGATCGGTGAGCAATTCCCGCTGTACAACCCAGACGGTTCCATCCGCGAAGGAACTTTCAACTATGGCAAGGTTATGGCCATTTTCGTTGGCTCTGTTTTTGCCTACGTTCTCGTCGTCACTTTCTTGGGTCCTGAGAACCGTAACGCTGACATTGCATTCCAAATCTCTGAAGAAGAACAGCGAGAGTTTGTTGAACAAGGCTTGATTATCACGCACAAGCACGATGAAGAGATAGATATTGGCGGTTCTGACAGTAAGGCAACTGCGTGCTACAAGGAGGATTTTGAAGAAAAGATTGAAGAATCCTAGATTTCTCATGGTTTGAATATTATTGTTTTGTTATTGATCTGTGTTGTATCGATACTTTTTCTGCTGTAGTACCGCAATATTCAATTTTAAACAGAGAATCGCTTTGAGCTACTAAGCCTCAGAAAATGATGATAGTTATGTGTTGGTGAGCTTTGTAACAGCTGGCAGCTCCGACTCTCATAAGATTCACGCACTTTACTATAAGGAGTCATAATCGAAACATACCGATACTGAATCCTGATCGAACAAATTCATCGAGAGCACCCTTTGTCTCCAAAAAACCTGTGGGCTGTGAAGTTGTCACCTGATCTATCACAGCGCCAGTGCATGTCATAAGTTAATCCCATAGTCGTCAGCCTTTGCGGTTCAAGCCGTCCGGCACTGAACGAAGCTTTGAGTCAGGGGGTTGGTAACTTGACATTATGACAGTAGTGTGCTCTTGTTTGTTGAGGCAGTGTCTCAAAGGCAAATTGTGTAATGGACCCGCCAACACCTGGAAGAACCCTTTTCTTTGCCGGGGACTCATGAACAATCACAAATGTATCCTATGAACCATCGAAGTTTGTCAAGTGCTCAACAATACCAACTTCGATTCAATCACCCTGACAACTGATAACTCAAACACTTCGTGTTGGTGATGGATATATGAAGGGTAGACAAGCAATAATGATCATCAACTCACCAAATAGTACAAATGCTGCTCGGCATTTTGTTCAACTATTCATTCTTCCTCCTGAAAGGAGAGATTGGAATTCAAAACCTGCATTTTAGGAAGATAGAAAGAGTGATCTTCAATGGTGATATTCACAAAGCGAGTTCAAGTCATTGGAGTTATTATTTTAACATTACGCAGTTGTGTTCAACTAGATCTGTGAAAACTTGGGCTATTGAGAAAACTGTAAATGAACATCTCGACTGACTTTGAAATACAAGGAACTAATAAAGAGGCCACTGTGCTACTCATAGAAGAACTGAGAGATTATTTCAAGCGTAGGAGATAGCAAGAAGACTAAGAGTTGTCGGAAAGGTACGGAACCTCAGTTAATCCTACTTGAATTTGAGTACTCAACATTAAAGAACAATAGAAGTCAGGTGTAGAACTGAAAAGCGGTGAAACTGTACTGGTGAGAGATGATCGTGGAGTTGACGGATAGAATATGATATGCTCGAAGAGGGGAGATCAGTAAAGCTCGTGGGCCGCCCCGGGCACCCTCCCTTTAGCAACTCAGTTCATAAATGTTGTTGGGGGATAGACCTATCATAAGAAATTCCTATGCTTTGAAACACTTTCTAAAATTTCATGGGTCGAACAAAAACAGTTGGTGCCATAGTGCTATAGTTGACAAAAGATATCTGATATATGTCACCTTGATTAGACATCCAGCAGGCATCAGATCACTCACCATAACCCCCCCTCCCCGTTAGGCACAGCACGGGTCAACACACACGACCCATGTTCTCCACTCGAGGCTGAACCTCAGTAGCAATAGTTGATAGCTTGCTCTTGCATGTTGTAGGTGTAGATCGGCGGATAGTTTCGGGTTGCATAGAGGAAGCCACCAGATGTGATTGGCTGTTAATGATACGTCTTAACGGTTATGCCCATTGCTGCATGGCGGGATCCGCTCTGCGAATTTCCAAAATACCACTAGATTTGTGGAGGGTGCGTGATTTACATCACAGTACATCATAGCTAACGTTGTTATCTTCGTACAATAATTTCCAATTAACCAGTCATATGACTTGGAACTCCAGACTTCAGAACTCCCTCCTCCACCCGCCATTTTCTGTTGCCCTCCCTCCAACTGTAGGTCCGCTCAAGCTGGGCGCTTGGCTTTTCCCTTTGCAGCTTGGCTCGACTCGATGGGGTATCACAACATTCGACGCGGGAAGCGGCTGAAACATGGTATCCTGACAATCTCTGTCCCTGTGAATTATTTGACGGTACGGTTTGACAGATGTGTCAAGGCCGGGTCTATTGATGTACAGAGAACAGAACTACAATCCATAATCCCATTATTATTAAACGAAATTAGCAGCTTAAACGCCGGATAAACCCCTAACGGCTGTCAAATTAAGCTGGCCAATTCCAATCCAAAACAGGAAATGAGAGCCCCCGACTCCCCGAAGCAGTCACGCGGGGAGGGCCAGCGGAGCTCAGCATAGC
>PPNR03000005.1:339647-489647 GCA_003709245.3 Williopsis saturnus
TTTTTTTTTTTTTTTTTTTTTTTTTTTTTTTTTTTTTTTTTTTTACCCCAGGCGACTCTCCGAGTCATGGCCCTGGGAAGTCATCCCTAGAGCTCACGTATAAAAGGGCACCCATTTCCTCTCTCTCCTTCATGTAGCAAGCTGGAATTTATCTCTTTGTAACAGCAACAATGGGCTTCAGATCTTTTTCCGTCGCTGAAATGAGACAGTACATATCCTCTCGTTTTACTACTTTACTGCCAACAAGGGAGGAATGGGAACAGGAGAAGGAGAACGTCAACCCTTTGCCAGGTCTGAAGTCCATGTCTTGGAGACATTGGCAATTCTTCATCATCGGTTTCCTTGCCTGGACTTGGGATGCATTTGACTTCTTTGCCATGTCTCTCAATGTGTCAAACATCGCTACGGACTTGGGCCGTTCTGTCAAGGATGTCTCCTGGGGTATTACATTGGTTCTCATGTTTAGGTCCATTGGTGCTGTATTCTTTGGCTACTTTGGTGATAGATACGGTAGAAAATGGCCAATCATCTGTAATTTGGTGTGTCTTACTGTGATTCAGATCGGCACTGGTTTCGTTAAGACCTATGCTCAATTCCTTGCTGTCCGGGCTCTATTTGGTGTGTTTATGGGTTCCATGTACGGTTTAGCATCTGCTACTGCCTTGGAAGGTGTTCCAACTAATGCTCGTTCTTTCTTGTCTGGTTTTTTCCAGCAGGGTTATGCCTTTGGCTACTTGTTGGTTGTGATCTTCCAAAGAGCCATCACTGACACCACTGACAACTGGAGATCTATATTCTGGTTCTCTTCAGGCCCACCAGTTCTGTTTGTCCTATGGAGAGCTTTCCTTCCAGAAACTGATGAGTTCTTACAACAGAAACTCCACATGAGTAACAAGAAGTCAACTTTCAGAAAGGATGCAGCTGCTGCTTTCAAGAAGGAATGGTTAAAGATGTGTTACATGGTGATCTTCATGGCTGGTATGAACTTCATGTCTCACGGTTCCCAAGATTTATACCCAACTATGTTAACCAAGCAATTGGGCTTCAGTTCTGATCGTTCCACTGTTACAAACTCTGTTGCTAACCTGGGTGCCTTGGCCGGTGGTATGTTCTTCGGCCACTTTTCTGGTTTTATCGGTCGTCGTTTGGCTATCATCATCTGTTGCATTTTAGGTGGTGCTATGATCTACCCATGGGCTTTTGTTCGCAACTCTGGTATCAACGCCGGTGTGTTCTTCTTGCAATTCTTTGTGCAGGGTGCTTGGGGTGTCGTTCCAATCCATTTATCTGAGTTGTCTCCACCGGAGTTCAGAGCCTTTGTTGTTGGTGTCTCTTATCAATTGGGTAACTTGGCCTCTTCTGCTTCCTCAACTATTGAGACCACGATAGGTGAACAATTCCCCCTGTACAACGCGGATGGCACTAAGCGTGAAGGTGTCTATGACTACGCCAAAGTGATGGCCATCTTTGTCGGTGCAGTGTTTGCATATGTCCTCGTTGTTACCTGTATTGGTCCAGAGAACCGTCATGCAAACATTAACTTCGTTATCCCTGAGGCTGAACAAGAGGACTTGATCGCCCAAGGTAAGATCATCACCCATAGAAACGATGAGGAGATGGCTCTCGGGGGGATTGATGAGAAGGCTGTGGCATACCATGAGGAAAATGAAGAAGAGAGAAAAGAATGCCGCTGAAATTAGACCTATGTTCCTATCAAAGATCTATCGTGTTTGCTATTTAATTCTTGAATGACTGGTTTTGTATTGATGACTGATTTTACTTAATGCTGTAGCCCACCATCGCCATCATGCGTCAGCAGATTAAAAACTCCACTTACTAGGTGATATCGACCAAGATAATGTCCTAGGACGGGGGTGGCAGGTGAAGGCTGGTCCAGGAGCTACGCTTCACTGACCCCCACAATGACTAGATTAAGCTAATATCGAGAGATCTCGTACTTCACAAGACAAATATAGTGAATACCCAAATACCCAACTCATTATTAATAAACTACATCCATTATTAAAATAATCTGATTGCGATATTAAAATGGCTCTGAATTATTGTACTCTATGATCGTAGATTAAATAGCACTGACCAAAGAATAGACTGTTAGTCCTTCACTACCAAACCAAGAGGTATCACCAGTAATAAAAGCTTCAACAGCACGTCGTAATTTCCAAATCATGTCCTGAGATACATCAGGAGCAAATGAGAGGTGTCATGGGCCACGATCCATTCGTAGATGAGAATAGCAGTGACTAGGAAGCCAAAGGAGACCATGCGTCTCTTGAAGAGTATCTTGAAGATACGTGTTAATAATAACTATTGCAGTGACGGTCGACCCAAATGACTGCTTCAAAGATTCTCCAATTGATTTTCTCAGTAATTATTTTTTCTCATAATGCATCAAGAAATATTGTTGCGGGAGGATTATGATTGAGCTCAAAGATGCTGTTGATGGTTCCTCGTTCTACAGCGGATATCGATGACAACAACAAATGCAAAGTCACGGCCAATCTCATTATGAAGACGAGAGGAGAAGAAGAGTTATCTGAAGCTGGATCATGGGATCATGGAATGGGTGAGGACGGCGCATCATTGGAGTGAAAGAATGGATTCTCTCACTTCCAGAGGCCCATGAGCACATTTGAACCAAACTTCAGTAACATCGTCTGCGGGGTCAGTAAGGTCTTAATAAGGCCACAAACTATACCAGAAGTTGATCCCTTGATGTGTATATCCTTCAATATATTTCCAAGGCTCCAGAGTTGCATGCCTTTTCGAAGATCGATCAAGATGATATGGATGTAGTACAATGCACCCATAAGCACACAAGAGAGTAGCAACATCATTATGACACATCTTTGGAATTTATCATGATCTTGCAGTATACAATGGATGAAATGAAGGTATAAGCTGGTCTTTGATGGTTGTGTTGGTGGGTCTCTCTGGGCGAAGAGGTGTACAGATGTGTCTCTTAGAGGTCTGGGTTTCCATGGCTGTAGTTTCTTCAGGGATTTCAGCGCGGAGGTCATGATTCACTGTTAGAGAGTGAGTGGTGACAGACTGATAAGGATTTCCTCTCCATCGATCACTTTAAAACGATCCCAGGGCTTCCGAAAAAGATGGCTGGCTCGCAAAGTTTATAAGAATGCGGCCCATACCAAGAATCAAGACTATCGTTTCAAAGTCTCTTCTGTGTTTCATCAAATGCCATGTCTTCTCCAATGCCTATTCACACTCTGCCATTGAAATCTATGAAGCATCACTCTTTTCTTCTTTTCTTCATTTTCCAAAAAAAATATGAATGCTTCCGCTGCGTTCATCTCTCTTCAAATCTACAACCATGACTCAAGAAAATGAAATAACTCCAGAGCCTCTAAATCAACATCAAACGGACAATAATTCACTGCAGTGGCTTCATCACTTCCTCGAACAGCAGCTTTTTCAGCTCGTTTATGTTGAGCTGTTCTGCATTCTCGTTGAAATCCCAAAACTCTTCAGCTATTGGTGCAGCATCAGGTTCGTCCTCTGGATCGTGGTACAACTGCAAATATGGATGATTCAAGGCTTCCTGAACGCTGATACGCTTCTGCGGGTTAAAAGTTAACAACTTCTCCAGAAGGTCGACTGCCAAAGGATTTGTGTCCGATGGGAATATGGAAACCAACGGTATCTTCTTTCTAAACGGTAAGGAGCGTATGTATTCCCTTGCACGCTTAGACTTAATGTTATAGTAGTCTTCCATGGCTGGAGTACCAAGGACTTCCATTATGAGCCATAGCTGGTTATGATAATCTCTTCCTGGGAACAGTGGTTTCCCTGAAAGCATCTCTGCAAGAATGCACCCGACAGACCAAACATCGATAGCAGTGGTGTACTCTTGGAACGTCAGCATGATCTCTGGCGCACGGTACCAACGTGTGGCAACGTATTCGGTCATGAAACCAAAGTTGTTTTCACTTGAAGCTATAGAACGAGCAAGGCCAAAATCACAGATTTTGAGGTCACAGTTTGAATTCAGCAGTAGATTTGACGGTTTAAGGTCTCTGTGCAACACACTAGCAGAGTGCATGGCCTTTAAGGCACGTAGTGTCTGATATATGAAGTATTGGCAATGATCATCACTTAATTTCTGTGATTTGATCACTCTATGGAGGTCCGTCTCCATCAATTCTTGAATGAGGTACACCTCGTTGAAACTGTCATAATTCAGAGGCTTTTGGATATCCATGATCGAGATAATGTTCTCATGGTTATTGAAGTGTTTCAAAAGTTTCAGCTCTCTCAGAGTACGTAGACAAAACATCGGCTTCTCAAAGGGTAGGATCTTCTTTATGGCCACTTTGGTATTTGTAGGTCTATGAATAGCAGAACAGACGATACCATAGGCACCTTCGCCCACCACCTCGAGGATCTGGTAATAGTCTGAGACGTTGAAGGAGATCTTTCTCTGGCTAGCCATCGTTATTCTTTGACCTTTTTTCCAGTGCTTCCTTCCTTGAAGAGGTTCAGCTTCTTTTCAACTTTGGAATGTTTCACTTTGGAATTTCTCCTCCGAAAATCAGTGGAAATTTCAGACTCTTCAAAAAAAAATGCGAGCTGAAACTACAACTTCACACATCAAAGCATGTAAATAATTGAAAATCATAAAACAAACAGTGTATAAAAAGCAGAATAAAAAAGTTACCAACAAGCGTTTCCACAAATCCCGCACTCAACAAGCTGCAATGCTTGGATATAATTCCTTCTTCCCAACCTTAGTTTCATCAGCATCATTAGTCTCGACATTCTTGATCAACTCACTCAATCTCTTCTGGATAGTAGCAATGAGTTGCCTGTGTCTTGTAACTTCGTCATCAGTCACGGATAAGGAATCCATCTGCTTGTTCAATGCAGCCATGGCTTCATCTTCGTACTCAGACTCAGATTCTTCATAACCATCATCGAAGGAATCCTCGTCAGAAGAGTTAGATAACTCTTCGACATCAGCAGATTTCTGGTTGATACCAATGTTGTAGCGTCTGTAAGAATCTGTCTGAATAGGAGTCTCCAATCTATTAGCAATCTGTGGATAGGAAAAGTTGGCACCCGAACTTTGAGACAAAGATGGGTATAATGACGTATTGGTAGGGTTCAACTCCGAGTATTTCAAAGTTGGCAAAGTGTTAACAGGCGGCTGAGCAATATATCCTTGGTTGTATTGATCCAAAGAGGCACTCAGTTGGTTGAAGAAGCAGTTAGTGTCATACAACTCTTGGTTGTTCTTGAAGAACTTTGAAGAACCTGCGGTTGACAAGGGTGGCAGAGAGAAGTCATTGTTTAAATTGAACTCCAATGAAGACAACTTAGTAGCCATCTCGTTGTTATAGCGCGGTGTTACCTTGGCTTTCTTGACATCTTCAAAGAATTGAGAAACCATCTCAGGCTTTCTCTTTCTTGATTCAGACTCAGGTTCCATGGATAACAATGTATCAAACTGAGATTGTTGGAAATCGAGAGGTGGCATTGGAGTGGTATTTGCAGTGGCATAATGGCTCAGTCCTATAGATCCACCTCTTAAATTGTTAATCTGATGTTGGACATGTTGTGATTGAGCAGCTTGCATAGCAGCCTTCTCAGCAGCCTTTGCTATGTTATCAGCGTGGGTCTTGACATGCTTCTTCAGATCCTGTGGTCTCTTGAACTTCTTAGTACATGTGTTGCACACGAATGGCTTTAATGGAATGTGGACTCTGATGTGAGAAGTGATATGGTCACGTTTAATCGTCTGGACATTGCAATTCTCCCAGTGGCAGTTCAGGTTCAAGTTACGGTTTGACTTACGACCAACATGGTCATCACAGAGATGGTTGTAAAGCAACTCAGCGTTCTCGAACATCTCATGGCAATGATCCCATTTACACAGCAATGGACCTCTGTGGTCATCATCTCTGTTCTTGCGCAAGTATTTCAACTTCTTCGGTGGCTCAGGTTGCGGCAACAGGGCAGCGGTCGTACTAGCATCCGGCAACAAGATCTTTGGATTCGGTAGTGCCTGGTACCCCGTCAAGGAAGTAGTGGCTGTGGCGACATTTGGATAAGGGGCAGCTGCTGGCAAAGTGGACTCCAGCACAGAACCCAAAGATGGAATGGAGTACCCCATACCGAAACCTGAAGGGTACAACGGGGTGGTCCCGCTGGCGACATGGTAGTTTGGTTCAACGCTCAACCCAGGGATCTGTTGTTGTTCCTTTGGTGGTGAATCGACAACCGAAGAAGCAGAGGTGAAACTCTGCGGAGATTGTCCCTGTGAATGTGGTGAGTTTGAATCAGCCGACGAGTCTGTTGCCTTGGAATCGCGGTGCTGCTGCATTTGCGGTGCTGGTAGATATCCGTCCTTCTGGGACATCATCGACTGGTTGTAATCCTGTTTAAACATCCTTTCTCTTTCTGTCTCGGCTCTTCTGAGGAAGGAAAAAGAGAAATGGACCCCCCTCCGTTTCTGTCTTCTGCTCCGTTTAAAAAGGTCATTTTGGTGCCAAGATCTTTCTCGTTTGAAAATGGCAACCATCCATACACCGCCACAACGAAAACGACAACTGAAAATGACAGAACGGGAAAACGACAAGCAGAAACGAAAATGACAACGAAAATGACAACGAAAAGAACAGCGAAAATGACACATGGATGAAGAATTTCTTTTTTCTGTGTTTTTCTTTTCTGTAAGGGTCCATCATTAACATTATCCTCTCTCTACGGGCTGATCTTGGGGGGCGAACAATACCGCAAAACAATGAACGGACTCAATGCGTCAACTTGGATATCATAAGATTATAGATCTCTTTATCCTCTTCGCTCAACCCACAAAGTATTGGGTTTCCCTCCAATTTTAGCTTGGAAATTGGGCCAAACCGTTGCATCAACTCCATAATCTCCACAAAAGAACAATTAATAGCATTGTCACAAAGATCAAACTTGGAGAGATGCGGAAACTTGGACTGAAGGTCTGTCAAGTCCATAAGTGTTATTCCACAATGATGTAGTATAACGGTGGTTAAGTGTCCATTCAACTTCAACTGATCGTTGTCAAATAACTGTTTGCTTCGGTGACCGTCGCCAAGGACAGAAAGCTGCTCCAACTTGTTCAATTTCCCATCGATAGCACATTTGGAATCCAACGATAAAATACGGATATTCTTCAGATAGGATCCTATAGTCATCTTCTTAAGACTCGTATTACTCTGTAGTAACAATTTCTTCAATTGTGGAAGTGGGACACCGAAACTCACATTCTCCAATCTGTTCTTCTCCAAGTTCAATACTCTCAAATTGCACTCTGATGCCAAGTTCACTGAAGCGATCCTGTTCCCTGAGAGGTTCAAATCTATGAGGCAATCGAACCTCAGTGTGCTGAAGTTAACACAGCCACCGATGTCATTGTTGGATAGATCGAGCTTCTGGATCAGCGGTAAGTCAACTAACTCTGTAATGTGACAGTCGTGGAGTTTTAACTCTCTCAGGTTCTTTAGATCTTGGAATGGATCAAGTTTCTTTATTGAGTTATGACTTAAGTCCAATCTTTGTATGTTAATAAACCTTTCAAAGTTCAACGTCGGATCTGTGAGATTGTTATGTGACAATATCAATATCTGAACAGAATATGGAATACCTTCAAGATTGGTCAATTTGTTATGACCCAAATCTAAAGATTCAAGTGATGGTAAAAACTCTTTCAAGCCTGTTACTCTTATCAATTGCTTATCCTGAAGCGATAAAGTCTTCACTTCATCCCAATCACATCCACCCCCAATGATATCCTCGAGAAACGAACCCAACTTCTTCCGGCTCTCTGAAGAGCTCAAGTCCAGTTGAGATGCATTTTTAATCTGTCTAAGATCCATGGGATCATCCAATGATGGCAACTCATGATTAGGATATACCCATTTCTCAGATCTCCGGTCAAAGATCATTCCTTCGTCCAAAGGTGTGATCAGTCTCAACTCTTTGATTATCCTTGGTATCGTAGAATCTTGCTTAGAGATAGGGGTAGCCGCTCTCTTGATTAACCTTGGCATCGGCATTGGCGAATCAATCGAACCGTATTTCCAGCTTGTAACTTTTGTAGTCCTGTCGCTCACAAATCTCAACAGGTTGTCATCTTGGAAACTATACTCCGACAGAGTTTCACTTTGATCTATCTTTCCCACTGACAATGGGATCGTAGAATCGCCATATAATTCACCATCTGAGATGTCATACTGTCTCTTCATCTCATCCCATGTATCGTTCCCTTCACAGTCGTCATTATTTTCATTGATCAATTTTGGCCTTATAGAACAGGTTGAAAGGTGCTTATGTTGTACTAACTTGGGCATCTCAGCCTCCACCTGCCGCTTGATTTTCAGCCACTCTGCAGTTTCACCCTTGGTTTGGGAGTTATAGACAACAGTGGAATCCAATGGATCGACAATGTGGTTCTCTTGATCGAAATCTCTGTTGTACACCAGCTTTGAGAATATTGAGGGCCTCACAGTGAATGGCTGTGTCGTAGTTTCAGTCATGACTCTTGGCTCAAGCACTGAATCCTGTCTGAACATGGTCTTATGGACTTTTTGGTCGTTTCCAGGGCATTCACCTTCGGTCAAAGACTAGAGTTTTGTGTCAGGTTCGAACTTTTCTGAAAAGTAAACAAACCGCGAAGTGGTTGGTGGATGGAGGGAAGGTGGGGGAATTTTGGGGTTTGGTGTGTTCAGCTATGGAAAAACAGTACACTCCCAGCTATTCTAAGATATAAATGGGTTTAGCATTGTGAATAGGGCAAATTTTGAGGGATTGGGTGATTTTAGTTGTAGTTGAAGTTGTGAAGTCCTCATCCCATTTAATTTATTGAGAACGTAGACATCTAGACCATTACTGAGAAATATATGAACACAAACTATTCCAAAACAGGGACAATATCACTCAAATAACACAAACATCCACCCCATGCTGTCCTAGAGGCACACAAAAAACCAGATACAAGCCAATGCCCCATGGAACCCCCTGGAAACACCACATTCCTTATGTCCCACCCAATCAAGAAATATTCGCGGAAGTCCATGACAGGGCAGTGGCAGCACCACCAGCCTTCCCAAGGGAGGATTTTTTTTTTTTTATTTAATTCAATTTATATCCCCAACAACAGGGAATTGCTTTGTTTCAAAGAGGATAGACATTCACCTGATAATAACTAATACGGCAATGAGCTTTAACCATATTTTCCACTGGTGAGTTTTTGCCCCTGGTGCTTATTTTTCGTTTGTGAGGGACGGCCATCGATGGCAAACATTGGCCGATAGCAAAGGTAAGGCTATGTGAAGAGATAAGGTGAAAACTTGACATTGACCTATTCAGCCATTGATAATCCCCCCTCCTCCTTTCTGTTGGTGTTACTGAGTACTAACAACTTATACAGGCCTGCTGGTCCATCTGATGTTATCGTGACTGGTACTTTTGACAATTGGTCCCAGTCTTTACCCCTTGTCAAGACTTCTAAGGGCGATTTCGAAATCATCTTACCCTTGAAGCCAGAAAACGCTGCGGATGAGAAGGTTGTATTCAAATTTGTCGTTGATGGCGAGTGGAAAACTTCCCAAGAGTATGAAATTGCCAATGAAGATGGTAATACCAACAACGTTATTTATTACTCCAGCTTGACCACCGACACTACCACTGCTAGGATCCCAGAGAGCGGTGGGCTGTCGGTTGGCGTCACCAATGACAAGGCTTCTACCACTGTGTTGCCATCTTCTGAAGGTCAACAAGATACTAGAGCTACAGGTGAACCAGGTATTGTTATTCCATCTAATCCACATGAGATTAAGGAATTCTCTGAAGTGTCTAATGTTGATGCAAAGGAATTGAATTCCAGACTCAATGCCAAAGATGTCAACACCACGGTGTTGCCATCAACAGAAGGTAAGCAGGACACTACTGCCACTGGTGAACTAGGTATTGTCATCCCAAGCAATGCGAATGACATCGAAGAGTTCGCGCATGTGAGCAACGTCGATGCCAAGGAGTTGAACGCACAGTTGAATGGCGAGAAAAAGACCAAGACTACCAAGGTTAAGAAAGTAATCAAGAGAAACAAGATCACCGGGGAAGAGATCGTTGTTTCTAGTGAACCAGTGGAAGAGGAGGTCAAGACTTTGGATCCAAAGACTGCTACAAACGGGACAAAAGAAGTCGAGGCTAAGCCGGTTGAACAACCAAAGCAAACTCCAAGTGCCACGCCAAAGAAGGAGGCTAAACCACAACCAAAGAAGACGGCTCCTAAGAAGGAAGAGAAGAAGGAGGAAAAGAAGGGCTTCTTCAGAAAGTTGAAGAAGCTGTTGTGAGATGTAGGACCAGATTTTAATCTTTTTTGTAATGTTTTAAGCGAGTTTTGATGTATTCTAGTGCATGTAGAGCCGATCTTCAGGTGGTTTTATGTACTGCTTGTTGTGAATAGAACCGTTTGTGCCAAAAAGGGCGGACTTTCTGAGCGCATTTTGACATCACTCAAAAAGGGAAAATCCACGACAAAATTATCGAAATCAGGGAATTGCGCGTGATCGTTGCTGTCAACGTTTCGTCAGGTCCCTCACTCGGTAATTGCTGTGTCCCGAACTACGACATTTCGCGCTGAATTTCCGTTTTGTTTACGAAAATCAAAAACTCCCATCGAGCACAGGGAAAAAAGAAAGGGAAAAACGGCCTTCTTTCTTTCCTTGAAAACGGCCTTCCTGCGATCCTAAGCTTCTTTCTGATTCTTGGTCATTTCGGGTGGTATTACAACCATTCAACAGTCCTTCATTTCTCTTAGAGTATTTTCGCACTTTTGATCGAGCTCTGACGCCGTTTTAGTGGCTTTGATCCCGACTCCGATCTATTGTTTTGACGTAAACTCCTTGGGGTCCAATTATAGAGCCGCTTCTCGGGGGGAAGAAATTTAAGACCACGCTGATCTGGTTTTCTTGTCTGTTTTTTGTTTATTTTCACTTCGACACTGGTGATATGTGGGTCTCCAGGATAATGTTCATCCTTGTTCTATACCTGGCTTCACTAATCGATGCAGCCACTCAAGCCATGTGCTCATCTGAGAACACTGGTGATATCTTACAATCGACATCGATCTACATGTCGAATGGTCTCTGCTCCGATTCGTGCAAGAGCGCCGGTTATTCTCTTGCTGTCGTGCAGAGTGACAGTTGCTGGTGTACAAATGTCTCTCCTGGGTCTACTGTGGCCTTAAGTCAATGCTCTGTTGATTGTCCAGGTTATCCCGTTGAGAAGTGTGGTAATGAATCTGAAGGACTGTATGGTTACATCGTAATCTCTGATTCTTACTCCAGTGGTACAAGTAAATCAAGCACTGGAACTTCTACTGGTATCACAGGATCTTCGAGCACGAGTTCGACGAGTACGACGAGCACGACGAGCACGACGAGCACGACGAGCACGACGAGTACTACGGGCTCAACCAGCACGACGAGTACGACAAATTCTTCAAGTCCTCCCAGTACGACAAGTACAACTAGTATGACAAGTACCCGGAGCACCTCAAACACGACGCCAATAGCAAGTTCAACAACAACTACGAATACGTCAGCATCAACATCTCAGACCTCTCAGACCACACAGGCTCCAGTTACTTCGATAATTTATTCCATCATGACAGTGACAGGTTCAGCAACAACACACTTAACCACAACACAGGTTGTGTCCTTGATAGTATTACCATCAAGTTCTTCGAGTTCATCGAATACCGCAAATCAGTCTAATAACAAATCATTCTTCGATTCACCAGGTAAAGTTGCTGGTACTTTTACTGCAGTCGGTATTGTTGCTTTGGCATTGGCTGGAATAACGCTCTACTGTCTTTGTTTCCATAATCGTCATACTGACTCTACCGACTCAGACGAAGAGAGCGCTCATTCATCATCTCATCACGATGAGAAGGATATTCAACCTATAGAGCCACCAAATGAGTTCCTCCCTGGCGACAATTTCGTAGAAGTTGATCAAAGATTGGACCCAAGACAGATGTTTATGAATTGGGAACATGGAAGTCGGCAAAGTCTTTCAGATGACATGGACTACTCGAGGAGGGTTCTGCGTGTCACGAATGAGTGATCTGTAAATTGTGTTCATGGGTGGTGTTTAATGGGATCGTATTGGTTGGGCTTTCAATGTAGTGTGTGAATCTCTTACATATGTCTTCTTATCTTGATTTCTCCCCACGTAGCAAGGGGAGGCGGAGTATTCACCCAGTTTCAAAAATTAACCTGCGTAAGAACAAAGATTAAAGGCTTAATTGCAATGGGACTACTGGATTAATATTAGCCCCTCTCGTACCTTCAAACTCGAAAGTTCTTATACACCCTCCAGAAAAGCTTTGATGCCGTTTGGAATTTTTTTTCCCTGGTGCGGGAGCTCTTGCGAAAAATCAAAACAAAAGCATCCAGAAGAGAACGAAAATAGGAAGGGTATATCACATTAAAGGGTAAAAAGAGGAGGGTACAAGGAACATCTGTGTGATAGGATCATATTTAGAGCGCCCAAGACCCAAAGGATATACGCGTGCAGAAAATCTGCTCCTAAATTGACCGTCTGAGGCATTCACACCCAACTTCCTCATCTCATCACTTTCAACAGGATAACATTATCACCCGCACCACAGCAGCCCAGAGAAGATCAATGATGGAAACTGTTCCAGTGAGCCTTGGACGTCTGCAGTTCCCTCCTGAGATCATATTCAAGATCTTGGAGTTCCAGTTCTATCAATTGATGGAGAACACCACTGCTCCAGTATCAAGGAATACCCAATTCTTCATGAGATCCAATTTAACGGTGTCCAGGGTGTTTTATAGATGTGTGGTGAAGATAATCTATCAGTACTGTTGCTTCAAGACGCCTCATACTTTTGACAATTTCCTACATTCGATACTGAGGCATGGGAGGCTTGGTGAATATGTGAAAGTATTAGACTTTCAAGAGTTTACTTCTATTGGATTGGGGAGAACTGGGAAGATGAACAAGGAGATCCAGATGGTTACCAGTGCTACTATATTACAATGCTTGAAACATACGCCAAATTCGGTTGAATTCTTAGCTTCAGAGAACATCAAGGATGATTTGGATACTGAATTGCTCAGTTTCCTGTTCAATGAGATGAAACAGTTAAGAGCCGTGGATTTCTGTGGGTGCTCAGGGGAGATCTTCACATCACAGTTTGATCGCGTTATCATTAAGAGACCAGGCGTGGTTAATATCACAGATGTTTCGTTCCATGATTGCACAGACTTACCATCATGGGTGTTGGAGAAAGTGTTGATCAATTTACCAAATCTACGGAAGTTAGACTTAACGCACACACAGATAACCTCGAAGATCCTCCAGTTGATACCATACAGTGCACAACTAACGCATTTGAATTTATCTTATTGTATCCAACTGACCACTAGAGAGTTGATTTCATTTTTCATAAACCATCCAGCTATCACAGGCCATCATTTGTTATGGCTTTCATTACAATGTGATAATTCTACAAACACGACTTTATCTAATAACCAGCTGACATTTTTGTTAAAGATGTTTGATTGTGATTTCCACTACTTGAATCTTGGTGGTCTCGGTGTATCTTTTGAGAATTTGATGCTCATAAAGAAGAAATTTATTAATTTGAAATCTTTGGTACTGGCCAACTCAGATTTCACACAACAAGAAATAATGGAATTCTTGACACCTCCCTTGAATGCTGAAGATGGTTCATATCATCAACAGCTGGCGTTTTTGGACCTATCGAACAATAGAAACATCACACGTTGGTCATTGGATAATCCTGCATTCTTGAACTGCTCACCTTCACTTGTGGCCTTTGAGTTCAATATAAAGATCATCAACGATATCGAGAGTATTGGTGGGAAATTGGTGTATCGTAATGGTAATAAGAAGACCATTTGGAGGGCTTACGACTCTGGTGGACGTCGCGGCTGGTTGTTTAAAGTTGGGCCAAAAAATGAAGACAACACAGGGAAAATAGGTATTATCGAGTATGATATTGAGACTGGTGAGAAGCTCTTCAGGATCCAAAAATTACCTGACTTCTTGAAATACGTAAATAAGAAGATTTCCATGAGTAAGGGTATCTTGGGCGACGCTGACGAGGTGTTTGGAGATATCGAGAGGGGTATCTATAAGTATTACGGGATGAAGATGTGAATGACAACGATAATGACTTATATTCATCGTGGCTGTAGTCATTGTAGTTGTTGTTAGTCATGATATTGCTGTTCTCATAGTTAAGCCATTGTGTCATCATATCGCGGAAACAATTTGAAACGGCCAACTACGGGCAGCGAACCACACACGGACAGATCACCCACAATGAACAAGCAAAAGATGAACAGAATAATGTTAAACCACCTGATCTTCGAGGGCTACGAGTCCACTGCTTACCAGTTTGCCAAAGAAGTGGGCATCTCGTTGGGAAATGATGCTGAACTAAGTGTGGGCCTTGAGTCCATTGGTTTCAGAAACCAGATAAAGTTGCGAATACTGAAAGGAGAAATTGCGCAGGCAATCGATGAGTTAAATATGGAGTATCCTGAGCTACTGGAACAGGATGACCACCTCTATTTCAAGCTGTTGCTGATGAATTTGATTGAGATGATACGGAAACATGAGAGTAATGAAGAGCAATTTGTGTTGGATATTATCAAGTTTGCACAGGATAAATTGACCAATAAGGCTATAAAGAACCCCAAGTTTATTGAGGAGTTAGAGCTGACGATGACCCTGCTCTTGTACTCCCAGAATAAGGAGTTGTTACCACCTAAGTTGACAGAGTTATTTGATGTTAAGCTACGTCGAGATATCGCTACATTAGTAAACAAGGCCCTCTTCAAGAAGGATTTGAAGTTCATTACCACTACAGACAACAAAGACTATATGTCGTTGGATTCTAATTTGAATAAGTTGTTGAAGTTTAATGCTTGGGCTGATAGCACTATACAGTCCCTTGGTCTTGGGAAACTATTGGAGCAGGTCGAATGAAATATCATCTTGATAAATCGATGATTGCATCCACTTTGCAACCAGTTTCCACTCCCAGTTTGATTAATGGCGTGGAGTTCTGTGTCAAAGGTTTTCCTTTATAGTACAATTGAACATCATCGATGGTGAAATGAGGAGATGATATGGCATGGTATAGGTCACTGTCCTTCACTAGGAAGTAAACTTTTCTTCTCAGGAATCCCAATTCAGCTCCTAGCTCAGGCTCTTTTTTACTGTATTCCTCCGGAGAGAATTCCACCTTGTATTGTAACTCTCCTCTTGTTTCACCTTGTTGCCTAACGGAGCAGTCAACTTTGGCATGGGCACAGTGCTCGGGCACAGGCTCATTTAGGCCATGGGACCATAGACCCATGGTGGTACCAAAATGGTGGATAAGCTTGTACACAGCAATCATCACGAGACCCAAAAGTGCCAATGTCGTTATCCGAAGGGAAATTGGGTGGGACATGTGCTGCTCGAATAAGGGAAGCTGGTGGAGGTGCCTGTGGAAGAAGTCTTCGGCGCAGTGGAGCATTGCGGTTTCTCTGTGGTCCCCCAGCGGTTCTTGTTGTGGCCCTCTTTCTGTCTCTCGTTTAAGTTCACCGAGGCCGCCGCCCCCACAATCGAGGGGTGGGAACTTTTCCCTGCAGCAGCGTCTGCAAAAGAGCCGCAAGCAGAACAAATTAGACTATAAAAGGATGTGGAACTCCCCTCAGGTGGAACTTCTCTTCTTCTAAGTTATTTCTCTATAAAATAAAGATTCCCAATAATGAACGCTCTTATCCTCGCCCTTTTCGCCTCGCTCGCTGCTGCCCAAAGAGATGAACAACTCAATGGGATTGTGTCTGACTTGGGTGCACACCGTTCTGAGTACTTGGGTCAAATTGCCTCTGGTAACGTCCCTCCTGCTGATTTGCTGTCTTTGGCACAAGAAGTGCAGACCTACACTGATGACTCGTTTACCACTCTATATTCTGAAGTTGACTTGGGTGCTGTCTCCTCCTATGTGACTGGCTTGCCTTGGTACTCTTCTCGTTTGGAGTCCTTGTTTCAAGCTCAGGTTGCTTCTGGCTCTGTTGAGGCCAGCGTTTCTTCCGACCTGGCTTCTGTGACCTCTGCATTGAGTTCATTGATTTCTGAGGCTACTTCTGAGGCTCCTTCTGTATTGTCCTCTTTGTCCTCTCGTGCTTCTTCTGCCCTGTCCTCTCTGTCCTCTCGCGCTTCCGAGGCTTCTTCTGAGGCCTCTTCTGTTTCATCTCATGTTTCTTCTGCTTCATCGCACGCTTCGTCTGCAACAGCTTCTGGAACAGCATCTTCTACAAGCTCTAACGGTGCCGGTTCCATGGCTATGATGGGTCCGTTGGCCATCGTTGCAATGCTGATTCCGGCTTTGTTCTGAAGGGACTTTCGCTTGCGTAATAGGTATTTATTTTTAGCAGAAGAGATTGTATTTCTATTGAATTGAACTCTATTTTTTATGTAACTTTAGCGTAGTGTGAAGCCATGAGCTGATCATGGTTGCATCCATCGGCATTTTGCGTGGAAGGCGTTGACCATGGTTCAAAGCAATTGACTCCCGAGCATCGACGTCAGATTAGACAACCACATATATGGAGAACATTTCCAGACTGTACGGCACTATGGAGTAATCGATTATCGTATGCCTCGGGTGCGGGTAAATTGGTTCTGAAACCTAAATATGTCATGACTAGGAGGAGAAATGGGGTCAAACAGGTAATACAGGACGGCATAATGACATCTGCCATGTGCGCCGAGGTCAACTACCACAATCACGTGAATTTGGAAGAACGGGTTATGCGGCGTCTACCAGGCATTTTGGTTTGAGCGATCCACTTTTTCAACGTGGATTTCTAGGGAAGTAGTGAATTTGGGTTCTTATGCTTGCTAAATTCCCAAGATTTATGGACTCTGAAAGTGAGGATATATAGATTATCATTTAAGATTATAGATATTTAATATCAAAAGGGCCCAGGGGTGTACAGAGAACAGGCGCTGCTATTTGCTAACCGACCTACTCATCGCCTGGGGCCATTGAGATCCCAATCGGGCAAGTTCTAGTGAACCAAGATTAAAAAATCTTTGTAGCCTCAAAATCATTTCAACTCCCTTTTTCATTTATCTATATATCACTAGCTATCTAATTGTTTGCAACACCATGTTCTTCTTCCAACTGATTGCACTCTTTATCTCAGTCTGCGTGGCTGATACCGTCACTTCCTGGTCCCCAGAACAACTCAGTTCTGCATCTTCTAGAGCCCTTCAATCTGATGCCACTCTGATATACGATGTCTTGATGGATTTAAACACTCAATACACCAGCTATTTGAAATATATGGATTCCAACGGGATGCACTTCCCTGCGGAGATTAACCAGTACATGGTGAAGATTCAAACCATCAACGATGAATCCTCATTAATGGCTGCCATAAAAACGATGAGTTTCCCATTCTCAGAGTTTCAGACAATGATGACGGTGTTCCCTTGGTATAGCAGCATAATGAGTAATGCTGTTGTTACCACTTTTTACGAACCAAGTGATTTCCTGATGGAGGCTTTTGCTACAACTTCTGCTTCTGCAGTTGAAACTGCTAGTGAATCTTTCATTGCTACTGCTTCTAGTGTCTCTAGCACTTCCAGTGTTCACTATACTACTTCTTCTAGTTTCTCTTCCAGTACATCTTTTGGTACGTCTTCCAGTAAGTCTTCCAGTGCTTCCTCCAGTTCTTCCTCGAATGTTTCCAGTTCTAAATCAACGACGGCATTTACCAGTGCCACTTCTTCAACTAATGGCGTCTCATCATTATACATCCCAGTCGCTTTGGTTACGCTATTGATGGCCTTTGTTTAGCTATGGTAAACTTGCTATAAAAATAGACACTATTATACTCCTTTCAACTTTGCAAGCTTTTTAGGATAGATTCGACTCTAGTGACAAATCTGATGAAGCCTGGATCCTTGATGCGTTCTTTGAGAATTTTTTTCAAATCCTCATCTTTGAGACTTCTAATATCATCATAGTTTGATTGGACAGCGTTGCTTGTTGCTGTTATTGGCGGCTGAGATGGAACAAGCACCTGCGATAAGAAGTCATATATCTCAGGTTCTTCTTGAATGGGGGTAAAAGTTGGTAAGGCTGACAATGATGGTATTTGTGAAGATAGAGTTGGCAGCGAAGAAATCTGTGAGATCGACCTTGGTTGTTTGAAAGTAGCGCGAGACGTATCAGGGACCGTTGGGAATACGGACTGAGTCATATTGGTATCAATAACAGGTAGTTTCAAATTCTGTAAATAGGCCAAGCACATCTGATACTCCTCTGTTGAGGTAAATGCAATTTGGAACTTGTTTGGGGTAAGAATGCCCAATTTCTGGTACTTGAACCCCATCGAAGGCGCCCTGGTGAAGATATTCAACTCACTTACCATCTTTACATCCATTTCTTCCTGCACAAAAGTTAGCAGTCTACGTGAGGACATTCTAAATGACTGAAGTATTAGTCATACAAGAACAGAGGCCTTCCAGATAACCTTAATTAACCGGCCATTGGTCACAACTAACGAGAGATCATTGCGTGAAGGAAAGTGCTCCCACTTTTCCTTGAGAAACGAGTATTTTCTGACTTGGAACTGGCTAACGGAATTCATTTTGGTAATGCAATCATCAATGAAAGAAGCATGAAGCTATCAAAGTGGCGCCCATTGTTTACATTTCCCCAGATTCGCGCGAATATTTCCCATTGTAGGGAGGCCGCGATAATTTCCGTTTTAGTCCATCCGTCCGAGTTAAAAAGAAACTGTGGCGCCACCGATGATTTAGTGATTTGGTAACACCGTGAGAGGATATGCATTTATCATCAATAAACAGTGTACGTATTTATACACATTCGCTTGTCTTCTTCGCTCCTTTTGTTATTCGATTACCATCTGTTCACCCCCTCCATAAAATACCTCCAGGACGCTTCCCATTCGGGCTCTATCTGCCGAGCACTTAAGTAAAGCAGATAAGCACTATTATCTGTCAACTTCGCATTATACAATTTCATACAACATAGATACCAAAGCAAAAGATGTTTAAGAAGGACACAATCGAAGTTACCGTGGCTGCAAGATCCAACTCTGATGCTTCAGACGAGCTCACACCGATACTCTCTCCTTTCAAAGAATACTCAACGCTACAAATAGACCTTGAAGAGGTGCCACAGGGGAGACATCTGGGCCTGTTCTCCACCATTGTTCTTTTCATCTCACGTATCATCGGCTCCGGTATATGGACCACCCCTTCCGGTATCCTGTTGGCGTGTGGTGGAAACGCTGCTTTGTTCTTCGTCATGTGGTTGATCGCTGCCTTAGTGGCATTCAGTGGTCTCTATGTGTTTTTGGAAATGGGATCCATCGTACCGAGATCTGGTGGCTCCAAGGTATTCTTGGAATTCATTTATCGGAAGCCAAAGTTTCTAATGAGTGTGGTGTTTTCTTTGTATTCCCTGGCATTTGGTCTTTCTTTGACCAATGCTATCGTATTTGGAAAATATGCCTTGTTTTCCATTGGATTCACTTCTGAGTACATTGAGAACTCTAAGAGTGCCAATATGATGGGCCTTGCACTTATTCTTTTGACGGCTTTCATTCACGGAGTCTCTGTGAGACACGGTATTGCTGTCCAAAACGTTTTAGGTGCGCTAAAGTTGTTCCTGGTTGCCATCATGGCAATGACCTCAATCTATGTAATCTGTTTCCCGCAACAGTTGACAGGATTGGAGAGCCATTTCGAAATTGACAAGTTCTTCAAATTCCAGGATTCATCTATTGTCTCAATATCGACGATATCATCGGCTTTACTACAATGTTTTTTCTCATTTGGTGGTTGGAGTTCAGTCCATACAGTGGCTTCAGAAATTAAAGACCCTGTACGTACCATGAAGATCGCTGGTCCAATATCTTTATCCATCGCATTCGTTAACTACATCTTGATGAATATTGCATACTTAAAAGTGATTCCACGTGAAGAATTGATGAGATCAGGCCCGCTAGTTGGCTCTCTATTCTTTGAGAAAGTTCTTGGTTATCTTTTGGGACGTCAATTTGTTACTATCTCCATTGCGTTGAGTTCAGCATCCAATGTCTTTGTTGTGGTCTATTCAACATCAAGAATGAACCAAGAGATTTTCAGAGAAGGTTATACGCCATTTTCCAAATTTATGGCTTCCAATTTCAAACACACAAAGACTCCGTTATATTCACTTCTTCTTTGTGCTGGACTTACATCGTTTTGGTTATTGATCTTGCCACCACAGGGCAATTCATTCAATTATATCGTCAGTTTGGAAGGATATCCAAGTCAGATTTTTATCGCGTTCGTCGCTGTGGGGATCTTTATCATTCGTCGTCGTTTTCCTGATTCCTATGCCCCCATCAGGGCTTCATTGATTGGTACTGCATTCATTATCTTGACATCTCTCTATGTGATCATTGCCCCGTTCACATCATCAGTGGACGAATCAACGTACGTTGAGTTTCTTCCTCCATACCATCTACTGGCCTTGATTTTGATTATACTATTTACTGGGTATTGGGCGATGATGTTCAGATTCCTACCATGGCTAGGAGGATATGAATTGGAACCAGAAACTGTTGTCCTTGATGATGGTCTCACAGTGAAGGAATGGGCTAAAATTTCAAATTAAGGGAGATTTTTTATATATTATAGGCTAGGTTAGGTTTACAAAGGCTTGAATTCAGGATTTTTGGGGTTAATTTACAGTGTGAAGCACGTTTTGTAGAGAGGGACAGAGATCCGACATTACTGCAACTGAACGTCCGACAGATATCCCGATGCGGTAAACTAAGATAGGAAGGTGCGCCACTGTTTCCAAACCCACATATGGGAAAGTGTAGAGCCACAATTCTCGAGGATATGTATATAAAACAGTCTAGCGCACCCACATGAACACTTCTAGTCACTTCTTAAATTACATAACCACCAGAAAAATGTCTAAGAGAGCCCAAGATCCTTCCAACGATTCCAACAAGAAGTCCAGAACCCCAATCTCATATGATGATTCTGATCCAAAAGTTGGCCCATTAGAAGCTCCATTCTTGAAGCTGTTCTCTGCTGGAACCACTAACGGTCAGAAAGTCACCATCTTGCTAGAACTCTTAGATTTGGAATACATTTTCAGATTCACAGAGTTCAAGAATGAAACAAAGGAGGAATGGTACTTGAAGATCAACCCTGCTGGTAAGATCCCAGTCGTGGAAGATGTCGACTCTGATGGAAGAGTATTCACCTTGGCTGAGTCCGGGGCTATCCTGATCTACTTGGCTGAGAAGTACGACATCGAGAACAAGTTCTCCTATGCCCCTGGTACACCAGAGCACTACAAGGAGATTGAGTTCTTGTTCTTCCATGCTTCTGGCTTGAACCCACAACAAGCGGGCTTGAACTTGACCAGAGCCTTGGAGCCAGAGAACGGAAAGAATCTCGAGAGATTCACACAAGGTGTGTTGAAATCATATCAATTGGTCGAGGATCAATTGAGCGCATCCAAATCTGGATTCCTCGTTGGTGATCATATCTCATTGGCTGATCTCATTGCATTTCCACATGCTAACGTATTGACCAAATCTGGTATCGACATTACGAAGTTCCCAAACATCGTCGAGTGGTTGGAAAAGATTAATGCTATACCACAAGTGCAAGCAGCATTGGCGAAGAAATAGTGTATATTCGTCTATGAACACAACGCATCTTTTGACCGTTTCAATAAACCACCAGTAGGATCTAGCAATTTCAAGAATCTCAGCATCTCAAACGAGGTTTCCCATAGTTCACCATCATCATGTGCGTTGTTGTATAGAAGTTTCAGGACGTCAATTAATTGATCTTCTTCGATACTGATGACTTCGTTCTCTGTATCATAATTCAAGAAGATAATCACCAAAATACCTAAAGTTTTCCATTCCTTCAACTCAATGCACTTTTGTAAGAGTCCTTGAGGAGTAGCACCCAGTGCCTTTAGCAGTCTAGACCAATAGGTCATCTCAATCTTTCTTAGGCATTTGGATACGACATTCAGCTCATATATCGGATTCTCCTTGATAAGTTCAATTACACGTGTTAAATCTCCATCGTTGGTAACTGTTTGGTATAGTAACAATTCCAATGCGAACGGGAAATTCTTGTATGTTCTGTACTTCTCATAGATCTCCCCACCTGTATTTTCGGTCAACTCAAACCTTATCAGATCATGTAGGAAAATGGAATTCTTTGAGTTCAGAGAATTGATTTCCATGGATTTCCTTTTTATCAAAGTGTTCTCCATAGTGACAAACAATCCCTTCTCCAGAGTTAACAGCAATGGGTAATTTTCCGGCTTCACTTTCAGCACTGTGGAACTATGATCCTTCGTCTTGATCAATCCTGAGAAATTCTTCACAAGTAATAAGTCCTCACCATTAAACATATAGTATTCTTCCTCACTAATTTTGTAGCAATATTCAATCTTATCAAAGAGCAGATATTTCTGATAACCTGACTCGCGTTCACTAAGCAAGATCAATTCACCATTGTTGAGGATCAGCATATCATGATTTTTTGGATCTGTCTTAACCTTAATCAATGATCTGAAATTTGAATGAGATTTGAAGACTTTATCCATGTTCAGGATCTTTATTAGATCGATCTTCAGCCCAGTGACCAAAGCCTGGATCGTGAAGTGATAATACTTGGAAGAGGAGGAGTACATCACGATGTCATCTCCAATGACGTTCAACAATATGATGTCACCACTCAAATCATACTTGAAAGCCACCGTACCTGAGTTGAAGTCCTCGGTGGGTTTAAACTTCCTCAGGTCAAACATCACCAACTCTGAATGCGTCATTGTCTTTGTCGTCACGATCAATAGATTCAGTTTATTGAGCCAAGTTAGGTGACCAATCGATAACTCTTGACTATAATCGTTTTGATAGAAACTCCATTCCTTATCCAAGAAAGAATAAATCAACAGAGCTTTGCTGTTTGCCACCGCGAGGAATTTCCCATCTTGGGAGATAGAAGCATTCCTGATTTCGGGCAGCTGATGATACTGATCAAATGGGATCTTAACAATATTCCAATTTATAGCACGAGAGGATGATATGGCCATCTCGTGTCCAGTATAAATGTGGATTTCAGAATTCGATATAAGGATCTGCCTCTTCAGGTCGTGATTGGTTTGAGACGACAGTGTCAATGAACGCAGCAACCTCTGTATGTATACTTTTTGGCCATCAGTCGAGTATAGTGATGAATTACCAAACATTGTGATCCTTTTAATGGAGCTAACCCAGGGTGAGTGATGATCATGTTCACCACTTTGAAACATTGTGCAGCCAAAGGTTGACATGAGCGACCATGTCTGATCCTTGTATAAAACAACCAGAGTGTTTCCATCTGTGGACCATTCTAAAGATTGGACATTGGCCATCGGTATGATTTTGATAGGTTCATGGATCTCATAGCTATAATATATAAGCGCGGCACCAGTGAGAAACGTAATCAGTTGGAATTGCTCATTCACTGCACAGTCTGTTACCCCTGTGACTTTGTAAGATTCCATTGGAGTGAAACGATCGCCCCTCTTCAACAATTGAACCGATCCATCCTGTTTGATAGCCACGACGTCCTTCTCCAGTGGTACTACCTTCAAAACACGGCCTTCGAGATCTACCACCTTTGGGTCTTCTTTCTCCAAATCCAACATCTGGACATTATCATTTGTAGCTAACATCATCTCATAGTTCTCCAACATGATGAAATCGACGACACCATGGGCGATCTTTAGGAATAGCTTAAACCTCAGAGTCATCTTCCGGATAGGCTGCTCCACCGGGTTCGTCTCGAAGAAGTTCAAGTGTCTAGATTGGACCAGTCCATTCTGTAATAGCGAACCCGCAGAGTTATATACACTCAGGACTTCGTCATCGCTATTGTCCATATTGGACTTCATCACGGCATATACCAACAGAAAGGACTTCTCTGTGTGGACAGCGATCAGAGTATCTTGTGAGTTTCTCCTTATCTGGACATTCTTGCCGTATTTTTCTAGCGACTCCGTTGATCTGTGATGGGAGCTTAATGGTGCGTTGTACTGCGAATCAAGTAATTGAATGGTACTCTCTGTCAAGATCACAATCGGGCTGTCGCTGGTCCTTGGTGTCAATATGTCAATCACGCCATCGATGTCCACCACCGAGGGTATTAGGTAGGGGAATGACATTAGCTGCCGTTGCTCGTCGTTACTGTTGTTGTTGTTATTGTTATTTTGCTGTCGTTCTTACATATCCGTTTTCACGTGGATGGAACTAAACACAGTAGGGAACCCAGCCTGCCTCAACTACAAAGACTACAACACAGGACTACAATGCAGACCCGATAACAGACACATCGAAACACTATATTGAAAGAACTTAGTGGTTACCGGCACCTCTGGAAACCTTTTCCAAGATGGTCTCGTAAGAAACCTCTGAGAAATCAGTACCTTGGATGTCAGCAGAGATACCGTTAAGGGATCTTCTGAGCGCATCCTTAGAAGAGGCATACAACATCTTAGCCTTGATTGGAGCAGTATCTGGAGCCCAAGCGTAGAACACAATCTTGGATCTCTTACCTTCACCAGAGGCCAATTCGTACTCAAAGTCGTAGACAGCGTACAAGGCGTCATTCTCTGGTAATTTAGCCAAGAAGTCATCGTAATCGGTAGAGGTGGAGGCCTCCTTGACGACAATCTCGGTCTTGGTAGAGTTCAACTCGAAGAGGACGAACTTATACTTCTTACCCAACTTCAAATCATTGAAAGCCTTGAGGGCCTCATCGGAGGCAACAACACTATTTTGTTGTTTGTTAGTAGTCGGTCACGTCACGTCGCTCTCATTGGCTGTATATTAGCAGGACATACCCTGATCTAGACTGTTTTGTTGTTAGTGCTCAATTCCGTGACATCGGAGTGCTGGCTGTAATAGCAGTACGTGGATATGGTCCTTGTGGCCACCGCGCCGTTAACAGGGTCAATGGCCCATATCATAACGTCACGATCGTCTGTAACCACCATCACTTCACCCAATCGCTGTATCAGCACTTCCAAAGGCTCACACTCACCATCTTTTTATTGCTTCACTGGTATAGCTCCTTTGCCTGTTGGTTGGACAGCTGTTTGTTTTGGTGCTGCCCCCGAAATGCGCGGTGCCGCCGCAACTGGCGAGGATGGAGGAAACGGTAGGGTGACCACGGCCGGGGTCACCCTCTTGTGATGCCTAAGCGGTTATGTAATTCCTGTACCGTCTGTTTGCATCTGCGTACCCTTCTGGCAAGGCCTAAGGCCCAAAAAGAGCTCTGTGAAAAGGCTGGCAGGTCTGTTGCTGAGGGTTTTGGAAGGGTGCTGAAGAATTCTGGAAATGGAATAGAACGATGGAGTCACTATACAAAAGGGTGTCAGAGTTAGAGGCAACGCTGGATGTCCACGACAGTGATACAACCGTCACACAGGCTCTACAGCTATTGCGAAACCAGTTGCAAGCATTGATTGGACAGAAGGCAGAATTAAACAAGCTATTCAAGCACCTGAACAACTCCAGTGTGAAGTTCCATCTCGACCATTCTATTGTTCTAGACGGGGACCAATTGGAGCTGGAGAGAGAAATTGTCTATTCCAAATTCGACCAGCTGGTCGCTACAGTGGAATACTTGACAAAATTAGAGAACACCATGACTGATAACACAATGGACATCAATGTAACAGTCCTGAGTGAAAAGGATCAGATCTTGAGACAGTATAGACAACTACAACACTTGGAGTTAAGGTATAATGGTCTGCTGATCCGTTCAATAGCAGTGTTACAGAACTTGTTGAACGTACACCATAACAAAAACCTGGAATCTTAACCATTAACACTATATACAAGGCATAACATTCCTCCAGGTAATTGTTGTTTTTCTTCTTTTATGAAATGCTATGAAATTCGTTTATCTTCGCTTCAACGTCATCCATCTTCTTCACCTGTTGATTGTTGATATCCAACTTTGGCTGTCCTTTGGTCTCATACTTCTCAACTGCGTCCCAGAAGCCTTGTGGAGCATCTTTCAGCTGCTTCGCGATATATTGCTGCAATACGTGTAACTCATGCGGTTTGTTCATATGTGTCTCGTTCTTGAGCATCAGCTTCACCTTGTTGAATACTGTGCTTCTGATATGTGGATGGTAAGTGATTTCATTCTTCTTTAGCCAGTCGTACCACTGTGTTGTTTCCTCAGAATCCGAATTGAGGTCAACAACAGGTCTGTATGGGATCAGTCTGATATTATCAACGTTATGTAATGGGTCGGAATAGATCACATCTTGTAGTTGCCCGTGCTCCCTCACGAACTTCAGTTCACGCACACCAAACTGATTGGCAATCTTCTCCAAAAATGCTTTATTCTCTAGAGTTAGAGAACTCTCAGTGATCTCCCAGCTTGGGCTAAACGGCTCAGGGAGGGGCAGAGCTCCGTGCATAGCACTGACCAATGATATGATCTCTGCTCTGCCCTTTTCTGACTTAACTCTCTCATTCTTATATTGAACCACTACAGTCCAATCATTAAGTTGCCCTTTGCATTCTGATGGTGCTTTGGTGATGAATTTGATCTTATTCTGATAATGCATGCTCAATTCTGGGAAGTTGTATGTCATGTGATCATGAAGGAATCTGTAGATCAAGTTTGAAATGAAATGACAAAGTGCATTCTTTCTCTCTTCAGTAATCCTGATCTCTAGCTTCAATGACTCAAGGAATATGATGTACTCATTCAACGAGATTGCAAAATCTCCGAGTTCCTTATGCGTTTTGAATCTCATGTTCCTAATCGATTGATAGAATTCACACATCAAGTAATGCTCTGGAAGTTCACAATTCTCCACAGCATCGGTCAATCTTCCAGCCCATTTAAACTTTGGATCAACCAGGCCTTCCTCGACGAAATACTCCATTGCATTAGTGATTAACTCCAATGTTCGCTGGGCCTCCCAAAGATCATTCTTTGATATGGTCTTCGATCTAAGAACAACCGATCTCAGGATATCGCCCGTGATATTCACGTTCGGGAATTTTTCAGATCTCTTCTTGAAATTGAGCATTGCAAGGACACTCCCAGATGTTAGAGAGGCAAGTGGGACCCTATCATTTTGCGATGTCTTGATGAATGGGACATCTTCTACTGTTTCCAAATATGCGAATGCCGCCTGCTTCAAAATGCTCCCATCTCTAGTATAAGTTGTGAGTTCTTCCCCAGTTGTAGCGTCAATCGTCTTACTAACAATGAAGGGGCATACCGAGATCAATGGTGGTGGTAATCCAAAGTGGTTGGCCACTATGGTTGAGAGTTCATCAATTGTGTAGACTCTCCCTTGATACATGAAATGGCCCGGTCTCACATTATGAAACTGTTCTGTGAAAAGCTTCTTGTGCTTCTCAACATGATTTGGTAGCAGGGCCTCTAACTCATTATTCTTCGTCGTCAAGACGGATTTGACCAAAAGTCTCTCACCAGGTTGTAAAGGATGGTCAATCGCTTTGCCTTCCAAGAATTCAAATCTGGCATGTCCCACGGGCACAGCAATAGCTTTCATGTTAACAAGGGCTGCCAACGAAGGTGTCTGTAATTTGAACTTCTTTTTTTCTACTTCAATCATCACAGTGATCATTGGTACTTCGCTGGAGACTTCTCTGAAGGCTTGTTTCTCTCTTACTGTCTCTTCGATTAACATCACCTGTTCTTTCTGGTTCTTCAGTGGTCTCTTGTGGACATAGTCCAGGTCCTCAGTGAATGATCCATATTCAAGGAGGGTGTTGGTTGCCTGTCTGTTAGAGTTGTAATAGACACCATAATATAGCCCGTTATTCAATAACCTTCTTGCCTCTGGGACAGTGTTTGTACTCTTGAGCGATGGATTATTAGTGAGGAATTTGATCTTTCTATCCTTGTACTTAAGATCTAAATCAATCAGACTTTTATAGTCTTTCAAATTGAATTCCTTTGGGTTCTTATCGGTGAACACCACCAAGGGTTCATCTTCAACGGTGCAGTTCATCTTTAGCCAGCCAGCATGTTTCTTTACCTCAGAGTATGACTGTAAGTCCAGCTTTAAGGACTTGAATGCCTGGAGAGTCCAATCTAATGGGTTCTTCAGCCCCCTAGTATTCTTCACGAACAGCATTGCTGGTCCTTTTTATATCTGTTTGTTAGTGTCCTGAAAATGTGAAAAAGTTCTCGAGTCGGGAGAGTTTTGACACAAAAAAATCCCTTCTGAGGCCAAGGAGAAAAAGCAGACATCAATAACAGGATGTTCAGGTTGGCCGTACGAAAGCTCCATACGATACCGAAGTTGAGAGTCCCAGATGGTTACATACAGAGGACCCCTGGGCCGAACGACCTCATTATCGTAGCGATGTCCTCCGGTGTCGATTCTTCCGTGGCTGCAGCGATGTATTCGAGACAATATCGAAACGTTGAGGGAATATTCATGTCTAACTGGAACCAACTTGACGCTGAACGCTGTTTAGAGGAAGACTGGAATGACGTTCAACAAGTCGCTGAGAAATTGGATGTTCCTATAACACAAGTGTCATTTGAAAGAGATTATTGGCTTGATGTGTTTGAGCCTATGATTGAGGGTTATGAAAGAGGTATTACACCAAATCCTGATATCAACTGCAATAGATACGTGAAGTTTGGTAAACTCGTGGACTATGTGACAAGGAGGTATCAAGGAAAACCGTGGTGGTTAGTCACGGGCCACTATTCAAGGATATTGGAACATGAGAGTGGTGAATCACATCTGTTAAGATCGTATTATAAACAGAAAGACCAGAGCTATTACCTTTCACAAATCAATTCATCGGTGTTTGACAGGCTTCTATTGCCTATCGGGCACTATACAAAGCCAGAGATTAGAGAGATGGCATACCGATGGGACTTACCAGTGGCTGCCAAACCTGATTCCACAGGCCTATGCTTTGTTAACCCATCACAGGCAAATTTCCATGAATTCCTGAGGAGTTTCATAAATGAGACCCCTGGAAATATCGTTACTGAAGATGGTAATATATGGGGCAACCATGATGGTTTGTGGTCTTACACCATTGGTCAAAAAGTTGGTATATCTATGCCTCAAGGCGATCCAATGTATAAGGGGTCTTGGTTCGTTAGTGACAAGAATTTTGAAACCAACGATATCGTCATAGTGAGGGGTGGTAACAATGAGAAGTTGTTTAAGAGTGTGGTCTATGTCAATGAGTTTGTTCCGCTAGGCTCTTTGAATCTGTTTGATTTCCCCCTCGGTGAGTTGACCGTGCAATATAGATCACTTCAACAGCCGACTGCGTTGAAGTCCATACAGAGCATAAACGGCAAATTGATATTTCAGCTCTCTGAGAAGAGGAGAGCCATTGCCAATGGACAATACCTGGCGGTATATCATCGCGAAAGGTGCCTTGGATCGGGTATCATTGATTTTGCAGAGTAAACTACAACGTAACTTGTACATAACACATAACGACATTACAGTTCCACACATTTTCCTAGCGCCTAACGATGAGCTCCCTCAATCTCCGTTCATTTAGCAACTCCCTTTCCCTCTTGAAGACCTTCACGAACTGCGTGAATAACTTCGCACTCTCCGGATACTTCTCCTGGCTCAAATTCATGAACTCCTCACCATACTTCTCCAAAAACATCTCAAAATCTGTCTCTGAAATGAATGGTTGTGGCATTACTTGCGTAACTTGTTGACTGAATCCCTGATTCAACTGCTGTGGTGCCCCAGGCCGCACATTCAACGGCTGCAGCATTTGATTATTTATCAACGTTTCGTAGTTTTGCATGAATTCTTCGCCATATTCCTCCAATGCACCATACCCACTACTATTTCCAATTTCAGTCAACTGCTGGGGTCTTGGATCTTGTCTCTCCTTTTCCCGACTCTGTCTATCCAGTTTGTGCCTCTTCTTGAACTGCGATAACCATCCATGAGAAAAGCTCTGAAGCCTTTTTGGGTCCTCCACACCATATCTGTTAGCCAGCACAACCCAGTGTTCCCTTAAAAAGGGTTCAGTCACGGATTTGCCCTCTCTCAGCCGTTGTTGGACCAGCTGATCCATAGCAGCATTGATCTCTTCATATTTGAACTTGAGCTTCCTCTTGCTCCGTCTGTGTGCAGAATTAGGGTGATTGTACAGCGCCCTGAGCGTGTCCTCGTTTTTAACCCATTCAGAGAAACTAGACGTGGATATGGAGATTTTGTCTTTGAAGTGCTTGACGACATCAGCCTGTGATGTCTTTTCGTTCTCTTTAGAGGCGCGTTCATGATAGAAATCCAACACGGCGATCTTTTGCTCCAACGTCGCTCTGGGAAGTTTCTGTTTAGTGCTCATTATTTGTACACTAACGGCTCCCTCCAAATTGACTCATAAATCCAGACAGATGACAAAGTCGCCCTGTTTATAACCGATTTGGCAGAAGCCGGTTGTGTCTTCTGATGGCAGGCTGAGAAAAAGGCACCAAAATTCATCACCTGGTGTAAAGGTGTCCCGCCCCAATGCTACAACTCCACAGGTCATAAAAGCATCACAATTAACACGGGTAGTGGGCTCTATATAAGTTCAGTAAACAGGTATATATATACGTACCTCCCATTTCCCCACGGTCATCAATGGAAATATGTGTGGGGTCATCAGGGAGCTCCTTCTGAATCTTTCAACGTCGTGAAGATCTTCTCTTCTTTGGTGGTATGATTTCATCAACACTGCCATCATCTGTAATCTCTCTGATCGTACCCGGTTTAGTAACAAGAGTAGCACCGCTCTTGTCATCCTCATCCGGTGGTAACAGGTCTTGATTCAAGAACTCTGCAAGATCGAAATTGTTCTGGGGCTGATCGTTGTACTGCTGCGTCTGTAGTTTGGAAATGATATCATCGATCGATTGTCCCTGTTGCTCAATAGTTCTAGATAAGTTATCCAAGCTGGGATCGCTTTTAATTTGCGGTCCGTTCATATCATCGGCAGGGGACAAACTGGCACCTGTTTCTTCAAGCAACTGGTTGATATCTTGAGTACCCAAGTCTGGTGTTCTACCAATCTCTTGAATTGGGGAATCGTTGACACTGGAAATGCGTGTGGTGTTTATAGAATCATTAGAAGTATTGGATGCATGGCGTTGCTTGATCATCAGTCTTGGTTTTTGAAATCTCGGCTGCTGTTGAGGATCCATATATTCATAAGCTGTATAAGGTTGAACTTGAGCGCCAGCACCTAAGTTGTCATCCTCCAAGACCTGTACTCTATTACCATAGACAGAGGCTAGAAATTGCAAGATCTTTTCGATCTTATCATTCTGTAAAGTGTTCTTTTCCCTGCTAGTAAAGAGCTCTTGCCAAAGCAGTTCATTATCTTGACGAACACGAGACAATTCCTGACTGATCTTCAGCTGGTTGGACTTCAGTGAGTTCAGCTCATTCAATAACATCTTCATATTTAGGCCATTCAAACCACCCTCTTGTTGTTCTGAATCATCAGCTGGCTTGTTACGAGCAATCTGATCCAGCAGTTCTGGCTTACCCCTTTGGAAGTTTGGATTCGTGAACTGCCATCTATTATCGCTATGAAGGGACCCAGAACTGACGTCTTGTACCTTGTGCCAGCCATACATGTTCAATTGTCTCACAAAACTTGCAAAATTGGAATGCTTGAAAAACTTGGGCAGGATCTTCTGAACAAACATCTCTCTGTCTGAAACCACGAAGGACAGTCCGTCTTCGTACCAACCTATCAGGTCTTGGTTACTTGGATCGTTGACCATTGTCCATAACTTGGTGACAAATGCTGGTCTGCTCTTCAGTTGTTTCTTCCCGCTCTTGGTCGTTGACTTCCGAGAGTCAATAAGTGACAACGACTCTTCAGAAAGGGGGAAGGATACTGCGGTAGGGTGATATTGAGTTAATTGGTTCTGCGGAGACTCTGCCAGCTCTTCAATTGCATTGGCGCCCAACGAAGGTGTTGGGTCTACCAATGGGGGCGGTATAGCCATCTCCTGACCGTTTGTCATTGGGATGGAGCTATCAATGAAGAAGCCATTGCTATCGTTAGACAATCCTGTAGTGAGTGGAGGCGCATTTGGGCTGCTCATTGCTATAGCTGGTAAAGTATCTGGCAATGGCGGATAGTTCGGTCGAAAAAAAGTGATATAAGGATAGTAAGCAATTGGTGCACAGAGGGTCGAGTCTTTTATGGCAGTGACAGCACTTATCAATTGAGTCGTCGATGGCTGTGGATAAAATTGTCCGGCACGCCCCAATTGATGGTTTTTGTAAATCACCAGTACTGTGTCTTCGTCTTTCAGGATTTCATCTTACAGTTCTTTGCCCTTTGTGCTTGTTTGTTTTCTGTTGTGCAAATTTGAGTCAGCTGACGTAACCCGATGCTCTCTGTCTTTTGTTGCAGGCGGGGGGGGGGGGGGGGACAAAGGAAGCAACAGAGCTTTGCTTTGAGGTTTTTAATCTGATTCATTGTGCACTGTGAGCACTGCTCTCAGCTCTGTACTGCCGTTTACTGTCTATGTATTTTTTTGAAAGCAGTACTCTGTAGCCTTGACAGATCCGATAGATCTCGAGTATGAGCAGTGGCGGAATGTGCACTTTAAACATACACTCTGGTAAATTTGACGGTCATATACGAGTATAGACCCTTCAATCAGCTCCTATCGTAAGGCTATCCGTATGAACTCGCTATTGAAGTCATAAGTAATAGGCGTTACGCTATCTGTTGAGGAGACATTCAAGGGGTTTCTAAAGGGGATAAACCAATTCAAGAGTTCATAAGAACTGTCCCACCTAGTTTGAACTCCGCCCGGCGGTCTACAAAATCTCACGTTTCAATGGTAACATATTTCTTCAAACTTACCGCGATTGTGATGAGACAGCCTAATGATAGAAGCAACTTTACGCACCTCGGGCAAGATATCTTACAACTCCATATAAAACGCAAAGTTGGGGGAGCTAGTAAATGTATAACATATACTCAGAGAATTCGCCTAGGCACTACTGAAGAGTATTTCTCATACAGTGATTGACTTCTTTCCGTGGTCAAGCTTATAATCTTCATCATTGATAAGCCATTTGTAGATCTATCTGTTGACACGCCTGTTAGTTTGTTTAAAAATTGATATTCTTCAAGCGAGGAAAAAACACCATTTTCCAAATTAGCTCGAGTATGCTGGTTGTTAAACTTAGAAAATGTGAGGAGGATTTCAGTAACTTCAAACTTACGATCAACTAAACTGATGATAACCACTATGTTGTGGCTCCTGTCACCAGGTAGATGCCATAGATCTGTTGATAGGTGAATACTCAAGAGTGCATCTGATGCTAGCAACTCTTTGACTTTCTCCTGTATTTCATTTCCTTGATCCAAGGTACTGTTGACAAGAGTTACGCGGTTGGAAATTGGAATATTAGTGCCAAGAATTTTAAATAATGCTTGGAAACTTGGGCCATCAATCAATGTGAATGAAAGGGAGTGGAATTTGAAGAACCTCACCTTTGCATCACTAAATCTTTGGTCATTAAAATTTTCATACTTATAAGTGACTTCTGTATGGAATTCTTGGTTAATTGCCAGTGTTCTCTTCATAGGCCCTCTTTCAAGCCATCTTTCATGATCCAATGATTTCTGATGAGGTGGTTCCTTAAATTTGAAGAAATATTCTGTTTGGCCACTGTGGTGGTGAATGGGCAACTTTTGGTAACATCGCACTTGATGAGATAGTTCTTCCTCTTTGTACCTCATTTGGAATTTGAGATCATTACCATCTCTATCACTTTAAGGTATTACTATAAAGTAAAACCAGTGGATCTCTGTGAGACATGTTCAGGGTCGTTTCTTGCTAAAAGTCGAGCAATTTCAACAACCTCATCAGCGAAAGTCTCCTGAGAGGAGCTTTCTTTTTTTAGCGTCTCCTTCGTTGTTCTCGCCCTCATAAACAGCAGCAAATTTCTTATCAGGGGATCGTTGATTGAAAGATGGCAGCTCTGGATCTTAGTCCTTTATTAATGATTCTGGTCATATTCAAAGTCGGTATCAGATCCTTCACCTTCTGTATCACTACGTCCACTCATCATCTTGTAGTTAAGTGAAGGAGCGTGGCGTCCACCGGACCTCTTCTGGGATACATCGGAAAGCTCTGACTTCTTGCATGGTGATCTCGATGTTGAATCCATAATAGAATCGATGCTCAAAGTTCAGCTGACAGAAATAGGAGAACGTTGGACTCTGAAGAAAAACTTGGTTGAGACGACGCCCAAAAACATTCCTCCTATAAAAGAACATGTACGAAAACCTCCGGCCAATAAAAAGAAGTAAAGATGTCAAAATAATGGTCAAAACAGGCGTCAATATATACATAATAAGAAGAGTGCAACTTTAAGTTTGCTCCATTGAGTTTATATGTGAGTTTATTCGAAGTTATTCGTTTGCACAGTTCGAAAAAAAAAACATCATGCCCAAAATCAGACCCATTTTCTGGCACAAGCATCAAAAGGAGTGGAGAAGCCTTAGATCGGCTCGAACAATCCAATGCTATCATTATCTAATCCATATCATTACAGAATGAAGAGATAGAGATCATTGTTTCTTTTTGAATAAATCAGCGGGTTCAAATCCGTATTCGAAGCGAATGTGTTCGAGTCGAATAAGGAGATATTTTTCATTCGATTACATCCTTAGCTTGGATACCTAAGATCGTGTAATCAAACTGGATTCTTTCTCTGAAATATGGTCTCCAGCTTCCTGTTTCGTTTGATAGTTGTGCAAAATGTCGTTTTGAAGAGATTGATCAGACTTCACGAGGTTACGGTCAACGCTGTTTCCGGTTTCACACCGAGTATCGTCATTGGTCTCTTGAACAGATGGGATTAACGCGATTGCTTGGAGTCTAACGTTAGCTTTGCATATACACCAGTAGTTTCGTATGATCACCGTTTTCTTCGATTCCTCAGAAGCATCCCAAGTCTGAGACTTCGGCAAGAACCCACTACAAGTGAAAAATGCTTTATATGCAGCTGACTTGAAGAGGCTGTTTGAGGAATCGTGGTTCTTGCTTCAAGGCCAATGGATGAATCAACTAACCGCAACCTTCCGAAGAGGCTAAAGATGAGAACTGGATCTCCTTCAGAGGAACTTATGCCGCTGTCCCATTGGATAAGTTGACCCAAGGCTTGGAGAGCTCTGGTGCTGCTTCTAAGAAGGAATTTGGCTTGCAATAATTCTAGGCTTGAAAGCAAAACAAAACATCAATTGGAAAAAGCTGGTTAACATAACTATATAGAATATCATATTCTTCTTAATCTCATGGCTAAAGAAACGTTAATATGGTTGTTTTTTCCAATAATTTTATTTGTATTGTTCAATCTCCTTCTCGATCCAGTCAATCATCTTGGTATCGATACCAGACTCCGTTCCTTCTTTAACATCAGGTCTCATTTCTCCGAACCAACCAAAGGCAGAAACATAGCCGGTAAACCCATCCGGCTTAGCATCCACTTCTGGGCTCAACGCAGCGAACAGTTCAGTATAAGCACCGTAAATAGCTGGATACGTCGTGAACCGCGCCACCACCTTCTTAAAAGTAGATATGTGTCTCACTAAGTCGGAGCTGAGAAAACCTGGATGAACCGCTATAGTCTTAATACCTTTGGAGCCATATTCGCGACCAAACCAAGAAGCCTGATAGATGTTACCGGCCTTGGATTGGCCGTAGATAGGCATATCTGCGGAGTGAGAAGCATCTTTGAAATTCCAAGTTAAACCACCAGGCGGAGAGTAGATATGCCCAATGGAAGCGACGAACACAACACGGGGTTTATGATTCAATTCTGCAGCCCTGAAGACTGCAGGCTTGATCAAGTCTAACAGCAACTGATGAGCCATAACGTTACAACCAAATTGTAATTCATAACCCTGAGCAGTTAAAGAGCCATTTGGAGGTTGCATGACACCAGCATTCAAGATGACACAGTCCAAATGAGGCACCGAAGCGAGGATCTTCTCAGCAGCTGGCTTGATAGTAGTTAAGTCCGCAAGGTCAGCCTGGATGGTGATGACTCTCTTGGTGAACTCATCTTCAATAAAGCTCTGAGTACTCTTTAATTCTTCTTTCAACTTTGACAGTGCAGCTTCAGTCTTTTTTAAGTTACGGTTAACCATCACAAGGGTGACGTTCTTCTCAAGCAACAACTTTGAAGCTTCATAACCAAGACCTCCACTTGAACCAGTGATGAGAAAGTACTTCCCAGTGAGATCCGGGTAGTGTTCCGGGAGGAACTTGGGGGAAGGTGGCATGAACCCGCTGATTGTGGTCTTTACTTTGTAGCAAACGGACATAATGCTGTTGTTTCACTAAAGGTAAAAAGACAATGAAGGAAGGAGGAGGTGATCCATCTTTTTATATATGTCTTTTGTTGGGATGCGCACTCCGTGTTGCAGCCGGTAACTCCACCGAAAAGGCGGTCCGCCTTTCAGTAGGAGATGCACCTAAAAAAACGACGCAGCAACGTCGAAGGTTCCCGTTCCCCGTTAAAACCCGCGTCTCTCTTTTTTGAACACTACTTCCAGCCCACAGAGAGGCATTCCACCAATCTCAGAAAAGCAGGTTACCGCCAATCTGCCACTCAATTCTGCTCTACTGCATGAAGACCACCTGACCTGAGCAGCATTCAGTGGACGATCATTCCCTTAGATGGAAGGTATCGCAGCGAAACCGAACCACAGAGCTCTCCAGTAGTATCCTCAACACCTGTCATCGTATCAAAAGTTATCGTACATTACTTTATCATTGCGGATAAGCTTTTGGGTGTGTTACCCTGCAACGGATGGATCCAAGACCTGACCAACGGTAATACTCCCAAATAGTTAATTGTTTTCATTCTTGCTACGCGTAAAACGACGCGCGAAACTCTTTTCTAATACATAATACCATGCACCAGAACCTCAGCACTATCAAGAGTTGAATTCATGTGTCGCACTTTTTCTGCGTTTTCGAGATTTGAGCCTAATCACTAGAGAAGATGTCGGATGTCCAGGGTAAATTCTATTACAATAAGAGAGGAGTTCGCTAACAAGAAGTGTGCATAATCTGCAAGTACATATCGTAGGCAAACTTTCTACCACTTCCAAGCTTCAGGGTGGTCCCTCAAACATGAAGGCACTTCTTGAGGTTCATAGAATCTTTTCAGACACCTTCAGTTTGGGGGATGAGCAAGCAATAACATTGCCCCTCGCAAAAGCAATGTCCCAAAACTTGTCTTTGATGAAGTCCAAGAAGATGTCTTTGAAGTCTTCGAGTAAGATAGATATTAGTGGACAACTAAAACAACAGAAAGAGAAGGCCATTGTACTAAAGGTTGAGAATGAGTATATGAAAATGTTTCTAAGTGGGAACTTACCTTTTGTGCTAACGGAGAATCCTCATCTACGTAAGATGCTAGAATTATTGAATGCGCCAAAGTCATTATTGCAGAAAGACAGAGGTACTATTGTATCCGGATTCGAGGGTTGGGCAGAACCCTCGAACAGCAGTTACTGAAAGAGTTGGTTCTTGCTGATGCTATTTGCATATCTATTGAAGCTTGGACATCAACGTCACAGAGCCAATACCTATCTGTCCTGTGCCATTATGCTCCCCAGATTTTGAATACAGGGAGTGTATCTTGAAGTTTCTCCCTCTGAACTCTGATCACCGAGGGTCCAGTCTGGGAAGGCAAGTCTTTCAGATCTTGAAGGACTTCAACATACACCACAGACTACTGGCTGTTTCTGCTGATTCTGCTTCTAATAACGGAACATTGGTTTCTGAGCTTCAACGTTTAATTCGTAATAACTGCTGCTACTCACCAGAGCCGGGACCAAATCCTCTTGAGGAAACTCAGGTTTCAAAGATTGGATCCTTATTTGATGCTGACACAATGTTGCAAAAGTGTTTGAGCCATTCTCTAAACATCACTGTATCTGAAATGCTGGATTCTCTTAGAAATGTAACAGGTGACATTAATGAAGATTTACGAGAAGATAACAATAATGAGTACGACAATCCATTGCGGATCGATGCTGAAGGATACCTGGTGAACATAGGAACCCCGTAGCAGGATCGGAATTATATCATTTGATACGCCTATTTCTGCCGTGAGAGTGTTGCGTACAGTGAAGTACAGTGTAGGAATCCGAGCTTCTAAGTGAGAAGACTGGGTACCTTTGGATGGCCGTACGCGTTGGAACAGTTGTGTGAAAATGATGGACTACGCAATTTGTGGAAAGGGTGACATTATGGCCTTCCTGTGGAAAATTAAGAATTCTGAATACATGTTAGAAATTGAGACACGTAAGAAGTACGGAAGTGTCATGTCAAAAATTGAGTTGTATCTAACAGGTGGGAAAAGCTGCAGATTCTAAGAAATATTCGTAAGTTCTTTGAAGAACTAACGTTATCCTTTTCATCCCCTTCGTCCGATATCGAAGATGTTATGTTGACGTATTTAACGTGTTTGAAAGTCTCGACGAAGAAGCTGAAGACCACGCATCAACGATGGAGGAACTTGAACTTCTGGAGTTGAACCATGGAAAACTTCCAGATGCAGTGAAACCTGCCCTTGAAGCAGGAAAGGAAAAGCTTTTGAAATACTACAACTTTGGAGAGACCAACAATCTGAGTTATGTAGCCTGTCTGCTTGATCCAATGATGAAGTCTGATGTGTTGAAGGTCAACCTTAGCGCAGACTCCGTGAACTTAATTATTGAACAGACAAAAGAATTACTTGAGACTTCTGCCCTCCCATACTCTGAAGCTGTTGAAATCCCAAGAAGCATTGCAGTTCTAAAGACCAAGAAGATGAAATTTTCGGCCAGATTCTTGTCAAAATAGCTGGGTAATACGACCAACGCCTATGGCACTATAAGAACGATTTCACAGGAGTTCATGATGTATCTTGCTGAACCAAGGTTACAGGCAGACTCTGATGTGGGCTTGCTTTCTTTCTGGAAATCCAGGAGGCAACTTATCCTAAGCTCGCCATTGTGGCCAAAATCTTCTTAGTGTGAGTACGGACAGAAGTATTTAATGTCGCTAGAGGCATGCTGAGCTTAAAAAGGCATTCATTGGAACCTGAGACACTGGCTACTTTGATGTTCCTGAGAGTCAACAAAAGAATAATGTCTGAATTAAAAGGAGATTTCTGGAGTATCAACAAAGAAGTGAACCATGAGCCACACTGATGCCCACCAAGCATGCGTATCCAGATTCCATCACCATTAAAAAAGTCCTCTTTTGTACCCGCAGTACTCATTGTATAATGTATTCCCACACTACAGCCTAGAGGTCATACGAACAAGGGCCAGCAGTGAGCTCCTCTGAAACCAGAGTTCGGATGTTACCGTGGTGTCTACGTCCCAGTAACGTCGTTGCCTACTACCTTGTCCTCACACAGTTAAACATCCCCTTTTCAAAGCTTTGGAAAATGCTCCACAAAATGAAGGTAAGACCGTAGCCAACTTAGATCTCTAGTGATCAAGATCTGCCTTTTGGCCTTGTGGGGGTTGCTGTCATTCAGACTGCTGTAACAGAGCATGGCTTGCTGCTGAACATGAAAGGCCGTACACAGCCTTTTAGATACCTCCATGTTCAAAGCAGACCTTAGAAGAGCCAATACAGTAAGGACAAATCGACTTGCAATTGCAACATCTACATGATCACACAACATGAAAGATTTAAAACCTGGAAAACAATCAGAATGAGGATAAGACATGGCAGAAGAGCAAAAAGCTATCGTCTTCAAGTTTGCTTGCATTCTGGTGGTTGCTTACCCTTTTTAGCAGCACTCTCCTCATCTTCATCATCATCATCATCATCCTCGTCATCCTCGTCGTCGTCATCCTCATCTTCTTCTTCATCATCCTCTTCATCCTCTTCATCAAATGCACCAAATTCCTCTTCATCACCTTCGTAATCAACAGCGGATCCGGTGAACCAATCAATCGCTCTTGGGATCAACTTATCCTTCAATTCTTCACCCAGTTGGTAGTCCAATGCTAATCTAGCCTCCAGTTCTTCTTCGTCGAACTCGTCTTCTTCCTCATCTTCATCGGCTGGTGCCTTTGGTGGATCAAAGAAGTTGAAGAAGGATTCCTCCGGTGTGACTTTCTCAATGGTTCTAGTCTGTTGAGTCTGCTTGTTTCTCTGTCTTCTTCTCTCAATGGAAACAGTGACATTCTGTTTGGCAGAGGTCCATTCGATAACATCGCCCTCAGCGTGGTCATAGATGAAATCACCAGAATAACCCAGTTCCTCTTGGTAATAGTAGGTCTTGCTTAATTTGGAGTTCTTGAAGAAAGGGTTCTCGGCAAATTCAAACACAAGCCTGAAACCTGGCTTTTCCAAGTACTCCAATCTGACATCCGTCAAGAATGACAAAACTTCTTGGTCCCTCTCTGTGATAGTTTGTGAGACGTAGGTCAAGTTTTCCAAGGCGGTCAACCAGAAATCCGGGATACCTCTGACTTCCTCCTCCGCAGATTCTTTCTCCTCTTCCTCCTCTTCCCTAATCTCCTCCAGTTTATTATCCTCATCTTCATCTTCGTCAGCACCCAACTCTCTCTCAATCTCCTTACCGGTCTCAACCTCTTCCTCAGTTGGCTCAATATTACCACTGATGATATCGCTTCTACGCTTGAACAACGGTTCATACTTCTTTGCGAACTTCTTCTCCAGCTCTAGCAGTTCCCTTTGGAATTCCTCTTCAAGTTTCATTTGCTCCTTTTGCACAGCTTTCAGAGAATAGATTCTGTTCTTCACTTTTGGACTAAGCGCATCGATGTACCCAGAATCCCTACCGACAAGAGTCCCCAATTTCCCCTGAATCATGGATAGGAAGGCAGGGTTGTTGCTCAGATTCTTCTTGATCTCGGCCTCTTCATCAATGGTGGATGGCACAATGAGCGGGTTGTTCTTGAGGTAGGAACTTGTAAGGGAGGCAGGGGTGTTCTGTGGCGTTGGCGCAGATGCCAATTGGTTGATCTTCTTTCTGATAGGCTCAGACATTGTTGTAGTGTTTTTTTTGGAAGTATGTTCTGGTCGTCTGTGTCTTCAAAAAAAGTGCCCTTTCGTACTCTCTTTTTTTTTTGACCCTGAACGTGTCTGATATTTTTTCTTGTTCTCTACAATAATTTTTGCCGCCCAGCGAACGCATGGAAATTTTGTTCTAGTCGACTTCCGACCACACGTCATGTGACAGAGCACCACATGTCCTCGGATATTCGTCTTTTCCGGTGATAATTACCGCCACTTCCCCCGTGGGCTGGGCCCTCCGAAGCCACTCCCTCCGGTTTTGGTCTCATTTGTTGATCCCGTTGCGATCTCTGGTAAAGGGGGAAAGGTCTTACTCTAATACAAGCACACACATAGCAAGTCACATCTTGTGAAGTCACACTACAACAAGGAGCACTGATACTTCTACAGATGAAGAAGCCGATACCCAGAGCCAACAATGCGCGTATAGCTAGTCTTTTCTCCACAATGGCAACCCTACCTCGACTGGTGACATCTTTACCAATAGGCCTATTCACCCGAGATGAGGTCCATCTGGAGAAACACACACCTTTAACACCCCAGGAGTATTGGTGGTACCTATTCATATCTGCCTTCTTGGTGCTCGCGGGAGGAGTCTTTGCCGGGTTGACCTTGGGGTTGATGGGCCAAGATGAGGTTTACCTCAAAGTCATTGCCACTTCTGGTGATCCGTCAGAACAGCGCAATTCTAAGAAGGTGCTCCAGTTGATCGACCATGGCAAACATTGGGTCCTTGTTACCCTGTTGCTCTCAAATGTCATCACAAATGAAACTTTACCTATCGTTTTGGATCGCGTGCTTGGTGGTGGTTGGCCCGCCGTTGTTAGCTCCACTGCTGCTATCGTGATATTCGGCGAAGTGATTCCACAGTCAGTATGTGTGCGTTATGGTCTGCAGATCGGTGCGTTCTTCACCCCGTTTGTGCTCGCGCTGATGTATGTGATGTACCCATTGGCTTACCCAATCGCTATGCTGTTGGATAAAATTCTAGGCGAGGACCACGGTACCATGTATAAGAAGTCTGGTCTTAAAACCCTTGTCACGTTGCATAGAACTATGGGTGTCGAAAGATTGAACAGTGATGAAGTGACCATTATCAGCGCGGTGTTGGATTTGAAGGAGAAGAGAGTTTCTGATATCATGACCCCTATGAAGAATGTGTTTACGATGAGCTCTGACGCCATATTGGATGAGAAAACCGTGGAGGAGATCTTCAACTCTGGGTTCTCTAGAATCCCTATCCATTTGCCAAACGAACCGAAGAACTTCATCGGGATGCTATTGGTCCGTGTCTTGATCTCCTACGACCCAGAAGATGCCCTTCCTGTCTCTTCATTCCCATTGGCTACACTCCCAGAGACTCCTCCTGATACCTCATGTTTAAACATCTTGAACTATTTTCAAGAGGGCAAATCCCACATGGTTGTCGTTAGTGAACGTCCTGGTGACTCTGAAGGTGGAATCGGTGTCTTGACCCTTGAAGATGTCATTGAAGAGTTAATCGGTGAGGAGATTGTTGACGAGTCCGATGTTTTCATCGACATTGACAGAAATATCAAACGTGTTGAACCTGGTCCTCTGGCCAAGAGACATTTGACACAATACCTGCACTCTCTCTACAACTCCAGTAATAAGACTTCTGTGGAGGGCGAATTTGAGGTCACACAGGAACAACAAAGTACACCAATACAGTTTAAGCCAAGTAATCTGGCCTCAAACCCCCTGGAGACTACGAAATCATTTGTCACTATCAAGAAGCAGCAACAACCACAGCCAAAAAGACAGGCTTCTTCGCTAAGGTTTGACTACGAGGATGATCCGCCATTTTCGGAAGAAGCTGTCAACGTCCCACTGTTGGCTAACCAGGAGACTCCGCTGCCACGAACCGACTCACCGAACTACGGGTCCAATAGGGTCACTACAAGAAGAAGCGTCAATAGATCGGGGTCGCATCAGAAATCTTTGCCGGCGTACTCAAACCGTGGCTCGTTTGATTTGAACGAACCTAATGGCAAAGACGTAGACGGAGTACAGGGGACGCATGCAATGTTTTTATCCAAGAACCGCTCCGGTTCTATCGAGAACTCGGAACAGCACAGTTTCAGAACCGGTGGTATCATTGAGAGTGTTGTTAACGTTCAAGGTGTCTCCAAGACCATCATCGAGAGCAGGCCAGACGATGAAGATGAAGTTGAGACGCGGGCGCTATTGATAAATACCGGGGTGGAGTCACATAACATGAGGACTAACCGCCGGATGTCCAAGGTTTCGTATACTTAGAGATTGAAGCTTGATTTAATGTTTTTCGCAATTGCATGGAGTTATTTTTAAAAGACCTCGTCCTTATTATATTTTCCAATTGTTTCGTTAGTTGTACAAGTCATCGGCACTTTTCTGATTATCCGGCCGTGTGCCCAAAGAGGGAATTATCGCGAAGCCCTTCAGGGGAAAAGCGGTGACACGGAGCGAGAACGAAAGCCCACGGAGAAGGAGAGGGAGAAGAAGAACAAGAAGAAGAGGTTGCTGGTTTGGTGACCAAGTGGGCAAACTACGGGGAGACCCTCACAGAGATAAAGGAAAGAAAAGGAAACGATACAATGCCACAAGACTCAGCGGACCACTTGGACGTGGGACAACTCGCCATAAGGAACACCTCGTCACACACATCGCAACATTCGAGACAGCCTGTACGTACATCGTCAGCGCAGTCGCTAACTTCGTCACAATCTGCTGATGGGCACCACAAGGGCCTGTTCCACCACACGAAGAACAAACTAAAGCTACTGAACAAAAAGGAGGACTCGAAGGATCAGAAGCTGACCCCAAAGACGTCGAGAAACTCGCTGTTCTCATCCAAGCCGAGCTCCCGCTCGCCAACACTCGTGAATCCAAGCCCACAGGTATCGCATGAACACTTGGACGACGTGAAGCGGAAGACATTGGGACTAAAGCGTTTCTTCAAGAAGGTGGCAAAGAAGGAAGAGCCAAAGAAGCAGGCCGCAGTGTCCCACGAGAAGCAGAAGCCAAAAGGCTCCATAGCTAAATTTATCAACACGTTAAGTCCCTCGCAAAGCGCTTCCACTGGGAACTCGAAGCTCTTATTTGGTACGGATAATGCTTCAGAGCTGATTGAGAAGTACGGTATACCTGGGAAAGTGTTGGGTGAAGGTGCCGGTGGCTCTGTCAGTGTTGTGAAACGTAGCGATGGGAAACTCTACGCGGTGAAGAAGTTCAGGCCAAAGAATGAAAGGGAAACAGAAGCTGATTACTCGAAGAAAGTCACAAGTGAGTTCTGCATCGGGTCGACACTGCATCATCAGAATGTCATTGAGACCCTTGACATGTTACAAGAAGGGCTGAACTTTTTGGTGGTGATGGAGTTTGCTCCGTATGATTTCTTCACCATTGTGATGAGTGGTCTCATGACCAAACATGAGATTCATTGCTGCTTCAAACAGATTATGAATGGTACGGCATATCTACACTCTATGGGTCTGGCTCATCGTGATCTAAAATTGGATAACTGTGTTGTTACGAAATCTGGAATCATCAAGTTGATCGATTTCGGTTCAGCTGTTGTATTCAAGTATCCATATGAAACAGAGATCGTTAAGGCAAAGGGTGTCGTTGGTTCAGATCCTTATTTGGCCCCAGAAGTGTTAGTGGAACGCTATTATGACCCAAGACCTTTGGACATTTGGTCAATTGCTATAATGTTTTGCTGTATGACCCTAAGAAGGTTCCCATGGAAGGCTCCAAAGCAATCAGACAACTCCTTCAAGCTATTTTCTATGGTACCTGAACCCAACCCTGAGAATCCAGAGCACAAATCAAGATCAAAAGGTCAATATAGACTATTGAGACTTTTACCACATGCATCGAGACCTCTTATCGGGAAGATGCTTGAGCTCAATCCACTGGATAGAGCTACATTGGAGCAAATCTATAGCGATCCATGGTTTGACGCTATCGAAGTTTGTAACGCTGCTGATAATGGAGAATTGGAGAAGCAACCTGAAACGCATACACATCATTTGATAACTGAAGATGAGTTGAATGAACTACAGAAACGTAAAGAGGAAGATAAGAAGAACAAGGGAAGCACAGTGGATGCAGCGCCTGCAGTTAAAGTTGAAGGGTGATGTGCTGCTTCAAATGAAACTAGTATTCATTACGACTTGATACACATATGACAAGAACATATCATCCATCAGTAGAAATCACCCCCGAACAGAAGTCTCGTCATGCCTAGTGAACCTACAGACAACCAGATGATATTCTAAGTCAAATTCCCGGCCACAACTTTTACCTTTTCCTCCCTTGAATTTATCTCTGTAGAATGAGGCCGGATGTCTGATTAATGGCTCTACTATGTGCAAGAATTTCCAAGCATTGAAACTGCATAGTTTTCCCATGCATTAAGAATTTTGTCAGTTTCGAATACTTGTCTTTCCTCGTTTAGCAAAATTCTGAGAAACGAAATCCAAAATTACCCAGTACAGTCGTCGGTTCCTCTCTTTCCTTCCGATGTTGAGATGCGTCAAGGTCTATTCTGCAAGAAATTACAGAGGATAAAGGCTAAACCAATAGAGATACCAGGCTTCCTTTCAATTAACTCCTAATGATGCATCATGCAACAATTCGCACTGAGGCAGTGAGAAAGAACTGAGAATCCACGAATATGTAGAAGTCTGTGAAGATCTCTCTCTGTGTGTTCAAATTCCACTCCTTGAAATTCGAAATCATGATGGATGTGTTTGTTCAGCGTCTGTGCAGTTGTGAAAGAGAACTCTACAATCTTGTCTACGAGTACGGAAGAAGACAGGCAAGGGAGCATTTCACAAAGGTTCTGGAGTCTTGGGGTGGAATGCCATTAATACAGCACACTGTACTGTAGAATCAGGAGACCACTTAAAGCTGAAGACCCTTTCACTCTTTTCATTGCCTAAACATTACAAGCTAATACATTGGATCTAGATGACTTGGAAACACATGTGAGTAGGTATAAATCTATGAACGACGAAACACTCTCTTTGAGATATCCCAAATGGCCCTTCTGGACTCTACAAGTGGATACACTATAACAAACGCGAAAGATCCAAAGAGCCAAATGTACATGATAACACAGACAAGAGTCAAGAATCCAGTGGAAAAGATGTATGGTGCTGCACTCAATGGGATTGGGATGATGAAGAGAAAAACAGACAGTAGAACCATCGTAGCAATGGTGTATTTCTTATATTGGGCATCCAAGAGTCGGAAATCCAGGTCATGTCCTTGAGGTAATCCATCGTCAGCATCTGTAGTTGAGTCTAGCTCAACATCTTCCTCTTGGAATTGGTCTTTAGAATTCAACTCCGGTTTTTCATCTCCTTGGAAGTCGTTTAAGTGTGAGCTCTGCGCTGGTTGTTTCTTCCCTTGCGCAATCTCCAAGTGTTCAACAAGGATGGTTCTATTTCTTGTCAAGTTGAAGTCGAACTTTGCGGGTTTGATTAATCCAGAGACAATAGCGATGACCCCTCCAAGGACAATAGCTGCTGCATTACCTGCAAATGAAACATATGTAGTGGATAGTGCAGACACGGTGATCTGACCTTCAAGACCTTTGCATGTCACAAGCCAGACAACTAGGGCCAGTAACATTCCACCAATGGACCCACCGACTGCACCAAAAGTGTTTAAATCTTTCCACAAGAATGAGAGGGCAATTGGAAAGACACCAGATGCAGTGGAGACACCAAGGAAGTTAAATAACCAACCCATTGAGATGCCAATTGCATGGAATATAGAAGCCAATGCAGAAGCGTAGAGGAACCAAAGGAAAACGCCAACTCTTGCAGAGTTCACAACTTCATGTGGTCTAGCACTTGGTTTTATGTACTTCTTATAGACATCATAGGAAATCAAAGTGGATGAAGCGATCAATTCACCAGAGAACGATGAAGTCACGGAGAGGAATACCATAAGCAAGATCAAGGTAGACCCGGCTTTACCCATGAGGTATTGAGCAGCAGCCACGGCAGCAAGACCAGAGCTTACCTCCTCAGGTGATAAGACTGGAAAGTTAGGATACATTGATAAAGCTCTAGCACCCAAACCTAGAGTGAGGCCCATAGTACAAGGGATGATAAACCAACAACAAGCAGCAGTAAAGTATGATGAAGAAATAGACTTATCCTTCGAGGCAATAGCACGAGACCAATATGCCTGATCACAGTTAACGAGACCAAAACCGGTAATGACCGATTGGACAGCAAAGATTGCACCGTTCTTCGATCTAAAAGTGAGGTATGAACCCTGGTAATTACCCTCGATTGGATAGATTTTGGCAACTTCTGTCAAGAGCTCCACCATCTTACCTGGTGATCCAATTTTTGAAGAGTCCCCTGCATAGACAACGAAAGCAAATATCAAAATAAAGATCAATAGGATGAAAGTGTGGACCGCATCAGCAATGAAGGTAGCTCTTAGCCCACCAAAAAACACATATATGGCACAGACGAAAGATATCAACCAGATAGAAGCATAGTAATTAACGCCACTCACAGCAGAGACGACTGATGAACCACCTAAGAGGATACAAGCAGATACGACAGAGTTACACACAAAGGCACACCATAAGAAAGCCAGATGACCTGGGGTACCATATCTGAAGTATCCCATCTCTGGGAAAGTCGTGACGAGGTTTGCATTGGCCTTCACCTTAGCAGCAATGATGGAGAATACGCCAACCTGGGCCAAACCTCCGATAGCATAGTAATAAGAACCATTGATTCCCAAATTATAAGACTGAGTAGCACTCTGTAATAATGTCAAAGACCACGTCCATGAGGACACGATACCACAACAGATCAACCCAAATGGCACATTTCTCGATGAGGCAGTAAATTCATCAACATTGTCAGAATGAGTTTTTGTATATTTGTTCTGTATCCATGTGACGACATTCATCAACACAGCAAAGAAGAGGCCTAGTCCGATGATGACTGCATAACCTGCACCTTGTGGTAGATTTGGTTCCATAATAAAAAAAAACTGGTTCCTGACAACTTCCCAGTTTCTGCACTTTATGGTTTGCGAGGAGAATATGGTGCGTCTTGACTACATTTATAGTGAATCTAGAGCCGATGACATAGATGTGTGCAACTAAAGCCATGGTTGTGGTAAATGGCAGCTAGAAGGTATACATGTGTCAACTGTGATGTTGCCGTACGAGTCCCGCCTTATGATTGGTAAAACCTCATAATATCATTCCCACTGATCGCACTAGATACCGTCTTGTCAAAGCTAAATGTGGCTCATAGAGGGCGGAAGGGCGCTTCTTTTGGAAGAGGAAGCGATCATATGCGAAAATCGATCTCGGCGGTCCATCATCGCCACATAATCTCAGGTACGCTCATACGCCAACTTGCATCAAGCATATACAGTTCGAAGGTATAACATATACTCTGTACAATTATCTAAGATGTCAGAATATTCTCAGCATTGTTAATTGACCAGATGAACGATTATTGATATCTAGATTCTATCTTAAGTGTTCGATCGGTCTCTAAACAACGATTGACACTTTGACAACGAAAAGACAGTCCCTACCGTCCACAAATAATAAAGTCATGTCACTAATGTCATAATCTGGCAGGACTGATAATTTTACAGTGTAATTGACATGTATTGATAGGGGAGAACTCTTTTATGAGTTTCTGAGATCTGTAAGCCTATCTTCAACGTGTCGTCTATGAATGCTAGGGCATAACCCTAATTAATTGCTCAATTAGCAAAAGGTCTATGTTACCCCTCTGCGGCTGTAAAAAAAAATCAAGAGATTAGTATATCCAAGCTCAGATAAGATTGGCTCTTCAACCTCATTTTGGGAGTTGATAAAATCCATTGTACAGTTGTTCTTGTTATGCAGCTCAGGTAGATACAAGGGGTTATGACAAAAGTAGGTGTCATTCAAGATTGGAGATTCAAATTCCAATGCAAATAGCCTGTAGGGCAGATATTTCAACTTGGAATCTTTGGGGACTGAGAGGGGTGTTACGGTGCTAACATCTCTGGCTGAATTTGTTGTGGTTCCGGCAGCCAGCACCTATCAGAGATGGGGAGACACAGATGCTTGACACAAAACAATTCGAAGCTTCTCAGTTAAAGGCGAATCACAACCCTAAAGATTGCTTTCAAACTACTCAGTTTAGGTGACTGTGATACATGTATGTGATATCATTTAGTACGTAAACTGCCATCAATCTTATCAAATATCTTTCGTTGAGTCTTGAGGGTGAAAGTTTCTGCAAATATTCTGCAAATATTCTACAAACATCATCGAAAAAAATCCACCATATGACCACCGTGATAAATCTTAATATTCTCCGAGATTTACAACTAGAAATGTGGCATAATGTGATCTTTAGTTTATCGTTTATATAGAGTGTAAAATATCACTTCATAGGTGAAGGTTATGATAAGCGGCATCGCCGGCCTTGACTCCAAAGTAGACCCTTTCAGCAGACTCCAGAGCCCTGTCAAGGTCACCAATGTCCTCCCCTTCAAGAGGATTGACACGTCCTGGTACGGCGAACTTCTCAATGACCGGATCAAACCATTGCTCTTTGATGTAATGAAAGTCATAGTAATGGAAGAAAATATTATCACCAGTCTCTGCAATTCTCTGTTGTTCCCATTTGTACTGTTGCTCTTTACTTGGAAGAGATCTTTGACCACTCCAGACACCAGCCAGCGCAACAGCAGCAGCTTCCAATGAGTGAAACTTAGTAGAACCAAGTGTCACACCTACGAAGCCCAAAGTTGGATCTTCGATGGTGAAGATGTTGTAGTACAAACCGCCGACACGAGAACTACCAGTTGCCGTATCATTGTGGCCGGGTGTGGTGAGTTTAATGAACTGGTTGTTTAAAAATGGCCAACGCCAGTGATAACCAGTAGCAAAAATGATGTGATCTGCTTCAAGCTCAGAATTATCTTCAAATGTGACCAACTTCCCCTTGATTTCAGTAATACGTGGTCTAGTTTCAGAGGCTTCAGCTGCCTTCTCCAACCAAGGATAGATCTCTTTCTTCCCTGGCGTACGAGAGATCACAACTTTCCCGATAGCGTCGATATATTGGACAATATCGATACCACTGAGTGAGGAACCAACTATGAGCACAGTTTTATCCTTGAACTGTTCAGATGCTCTGAAAGACTTAGAGTGGCTGATAGATCCAGAGTCTCTTGTTTCCAAACCTGGGATGTATGGGATATAAGGAGTAGAATAATGACCAGTAGAGACAACAACCGCGTCAAATGCCTCGCGGTACCATTGATCAGTAGCACCATTGTTACGTCTGAGAGTCAAAATCCATTGGTCATCTTCCTTGGCGACACCCTGCACCTGGGTTTGCAACCTTATGTGCTTCTTCAAGTCATTATCATCTGCGAACTTTTCGAGGACTTGGTTAACCTCTTGATGAGTGATCAGCGGTTGGATGAGAGTCTTCTCTTCACGAGGTTGGAAAGGGATGGATGAGAAACGCATGAACCTTCTTGGAACGTTGGTATAAAGCTTTGGATAAACACCTGAACGTCTCCATTGGTTATCATTATTTAAAGCTGGGGCCTCCAATGGAGAATCAACAGTGTGGTGCGTGAGATCACCTGGCGGATTCAACACTGGGTGGACCTTTTCAGGGTTCCAGTACTCAGAATGAATCAGCTCGTCAGTGACTTCATCAGCCTTCTCGTTAAAGACCCATACACCACCAACATGGTCTTTCTGTTCAAAGACAACAACTTTGTCAAAAGCTGGCACACCGCTTTCCTTGGTGTTCAAGAACTCATACGCACTTGCAAGACCGCCAGGGCCTGCACCAACGATAGCAATGGTTTTTGGATTCTTAACGGTCATTATGCTTAGTTATAAAAATTTGGGAGACAAATGGCTCATTGTGTAATTTCTCTCTCTATTTATATTGTTGAAGTTATGATTGTCAGGCTATTTGGAGCCACACTTGTGGAGGTGAAGCTTCCAAGTGCACCGTGCGGTCATACGGTAATAGTCACGTCTGATATTCGTCAGATACTCGATGTTATTAGGTATACAAACGCAGCGGTTACTAGTTATCACACAGAACACATGCCATTATTAACAACCCATCTCCAACTCGTCCATGCAACTTCTTCCACAGTAGTGGAAGTCCGTTCGAGGACCGGGCCTTCTCGCAGTTACCCGGATTTAGATGCCCAGCGGCCATTCGATTCTCAGGGGAGGTGAAACAATTCTTTAGAGAGACAAACCATTCGAAGAACGTAAACAACCTAGACAAACCACGACAAAACACAGCCATGGCTCTCTATCCTGATGCCATTGTGGATTTTGTGCTTGAGCAGCTGGCCTACGAGGGCACATCTGGAACCTCGTGGGACCGATTATGGGTCATTGTTAGTGAGAAGTACCCTCTGGACGAGTTGTACAAGAGTATGATTTACTCATGGATCAAAGACAATGCGAACATTGAACACGTGTACGCGTCCGGTGAGAAGCTGATCTATGCTCCTGTTTCCTACGATGCTGCCAAAGATGTCCTGGTGAAGGTCACGGATGAATATGCGTGGATCGCGTTGACAGGCGCCCCTCAGAAGAACAATAGTGTCCCAAACTCTTCATTCCAATTACTCTCTGCAATTGCCCAAACACGTTCCGAAGGTATCGACTCGCTATCTCTGATTCAAGTCACAAAGCAGGACAACAGAAGTTTGACCTCCAGGATTAAAAAGATCTCTCACTTAATCAAGAAAGTTCAAATCACCAAGAATGGTCGTTTATTGCAATTGTTCATCCTCTTGAAGATGTTTGATGAGGATAAGCTGAAAGGCTTATCTGTTCCTTCCAAGAACAATGAGTTCGCTATCCAAATTGGTGAGTTGAAAGAGAAAATCGTCAAAGCTACTAAGGAGGCAAGATCTGGCCTGAGACAAGTGCTGGATCTCCGCAGGGAACTGGAGATGGATAAGACCCCAAAGCTTTGTACAGTATTCAGATCATCGGTGAACTACTTGGAAGCTACTGGCCACATTGCTAAAGTGTTGGTTGTCTCTCCAGTCTCACCAACGAACAAGATTAGGGCAATCAAGTTCTTGAAAGACTACACTACAAACGATGATAGCGTTGATCTAGAGGAGGAAGACGATGAAGAGATACCCTTCAATAATGACCTTGTTGATGATCAGTTGAAAGAGATGGATGAGGAAGAAGGGTCAGCTCCACTGAAAAACATGGTCGACTTCCAAGTTGTTGACAGTATTGCGAATACTATGGAATTACCTGGTTTCAACAGATTTTATCCCTTCCAGAACCAATTGTTCGAAATCGCAAATAATCGTGGTACCGCTGGTGTTGCTGCCCCCGAGCTCTTGGATCTCATGTTCGGTCGCCAATGCTCTCGCCTGTTCTCAAAATTGGTTGAATATTACACATCGGGGAAATTCATCGCCCATATTGCTAATTATGGTATTGTGAGACATTACGATTTCAAAGGTCGTTCCAAATTCTATAGATATCTCTCACGTCCCAATCTATTGAGTCTTTCATCACAGCCTCCGGACCCGCAAGGTTCATCGTTACCGAAATTAAACTTGTCAGGGTGCTCACTAAAAGAATTGAACAGGAAGATGTATTGTCCATTGATCTCACGACCAACTGTGGATATTGATGAAAATGGAGCACGTTCAATCAATTGGTTTGGAGCTTCTGATTTCTCACAATCTGCCCCATTGACGCCAGTGGACCCATCTGCTCCACCCAAGCGCAAAAGAGGTCGCCCTAGAAAGGGTGAAGAGAAACCGAAGACTGAAAAGAAATCAAAACAGGTTAGAAAATTGGAGCCTGTGGCAAAACCAGTTGCAGCTGATGTCATACAGAATAAGGCAGGTGATGGCTCTTTGATTATTAGTGACATTCAAGGTCATTCTTTCAGATCTATTGAACGTCTCTCTGCCATTTTGAGAGTGTTGGATGATCATGATGGTGTTATTGAAAACAATAGGATCTTCCGAGATGAAATCAATAATGAACTGGGGTTCAACGTTGACAAGAAGACGTTCCATAACGATGTCCACTCTCTCGTTGATCAAAAGAAGATCCGATTGGAAGAATTTGCCTTGGAAGATGGATCTACCAAGAAATTAGTCATAGGTGTCCATGCAACTTTTGCTGCTACTGAGCATTACAAAAGAATGCTGTTAACTGCCGATAAGAAGCATTCCACAACAAAGAAACTCGAACAGGTGAATGCAGATGTTGATTTCTTTGACATGGAATTGCGTGATACTTTTATCACTGTGAAAGATACATCTATACTGTCAGAACCTACTACAGGTCCACCAAAGGGATCAAAATTACAGGCAAAGAAATCTGAGAAGAAACTGGTAAAGGCGAAGGATAAAATCATTGAAACACATTTGGAAACTCCAACTGAAGCTTCAACGCAAACTGGCACCTCTGCGAACTTTGACAATTTATTGGTTCGTAAGAAACGGGCCAGAGTAGAGCCTGTTAGTTCCACCAGGGTTGGTCGTAAACGTCGCTCTGGTCAATTGGATTCTGAGTCGATGATGCTCTTGTTCAAGGCTGTTATTATATGTAAAACGCTGAATGAGAATCAGATCGACTGGGTCAAAATATCAGATTTGGAGCCATTCCAAGGGATCCCACCGGATGAATTAAGGGCTCGTTGGCCAAGAATCCGTATGATGATGGGATCTAATGGTATCCAAGTTGCAAGACGGACATGGAAGCGTATCTTATTGCATGAATTACGCCAGGGGAATATCCTTCCTGAAGCTGTTGAAGAGATGGACGTTGAATCGATGCTATCATGTTGGAATAACGATGTGGTTCCCCTTGGAACATTGGATGACTCTGGAGAGAAGCTGTTTGTGGATGTTGAAGATAACTTCAAACATTATAACTTTGTGAAGACTGAGTCGTCTTATACCGACGGACAGTACGATAGCAACTCTATGGTTCAAAGGGAGAATTTCCTTGTTGGTAAAGTCTTCACTTATTCCGATACGGATGATGAACCGAGCAAGGGGATGACCAAAGAGGATCTAATCAGAAACATCATCATTGCGATTGTTGCCAGTGAACAGAAGTTTGAGCTGAATAAGCTAAGTTCCTTGGAACATTTCACAAAGGATGAAGTTGATAAGGTATTCTTGAAGATGTCAAAGAAGAGAGAGATTGTTGTGTCTGGAGATTCTAAGGTGCTTTTGGGTGACCGTCTGAACAGTGTCATTGAAGATAACTCATATGATTACTCTTTAGAGAAGGTCTCCAAATTCCAGAAATTGTTGAAAGAGCTATGTGCTCATGATAAAGGTTTGGTCCTGGATCCTGTTTTTGACAACTCATGTATGGTTCCTATCTTGGAGTTGATCAAGGATAACAGTCTAAACTTGACGAGAGTGGATCATTACAGAAAGGAGGTTTTGAATGGGTATGAAGCTCGAACATTGGAGAGAGAAAAATTGGACTGTGACATCATACTATCCAAGGGTTCAACGGAGATCCGTGGTGTGCCAGAGAGGTCAATACCTGTGCCACATGGGAAGCCTTGTTCACGTATATGGATCGATGTGAATGGTGAGATCAACAGAACACTCTGGTTCAAGCTGGTGAGAGCTATGTTAACCACTGTGCTCTCACATCCCGGCATCACTGTAAGCGGTATCTCTGAAGCAATGACGCCACTCTTGACACTGCAAGAGGTTAAGGTAGTACTGCAGTGGCTTGTTGATTCGCGTTCCATCAAAAGAGGTGAGATGTCCGGATACTGGTTGGAATCCCAATGGTACATGGTGTTGTGAGAATGTTTGACCGTTTCTCGGGATGAAAAAAGTTGTAGACAGAAACAAATAGGCAGAACTACAGAACTTTTATTTAGAACACTACAAAACCATCGCAACAAACAATGCCTCCAGTCCAGCAAATGCAGTACGGCCAAGAGCCTTCGAACTTTGAGAAGTTCAAGATGGGTGCGATGATGGGAACCACCGTCGGTGTCGTCGTTGGTGTTCTTTTTGGTGGATTCTCCATCATTACTCAAGGCCCAGGACCAAACGGTGTGATGAGAACATTGGGCCAGTACATCGGTGGTTCCGCTGCCACTTTCGGTCTCTTCATGTCTGTGGGCTCTGTTATCAGATCTGATAGCGAACTGTTGGAGTTCAAGGGTTCAAAGGCGGAGGCTATGGCCCTCACCAGGGCAAAGTTCGAGGTTCTGGGTGAACAAGTGAGAAGAAGATGAAAAGAAAAGGGACATTGAGCCCTGTGTAAATAAGATTATGTGAGAATGTGTACATTTCCGTCTCTTGTAGTGTTTTTCTATGTCCTTTCCTATGACTTACTCTCTTCCTCTTTTCCTCCCTTATAAATTCTCCTGATGATCCTCGAAATTAAGGCAACCACCAACCCCGAACCACCAAACAGATAATGAAGGACTTCGCGGTCACATTCAACCAAGACTTCTCATGCCTTGCTGCTGGCAGCGAGCAGGGGTTCAGGATTTTCAATGTGGACCCCTTCGGGGAGTGCTTCGAGCTGGGTGAGTTGTTGTTGTTAGTTTGTTATGACATGGTATATTAACGGAACAAATCAGATGACGGTGTTTCTGTGGCTCAAATGCTCTTCTCCACCTCACTGGTGGCTGTTGTCGGCTCTGGTAGTAAGCCCACGTCATCTCCTCGTCGTCTACGTATCCTCAACACGAAGAAACGGTCCAATATCTGTGAACTCACCTTCCCAACAGCCGTACTGAGTGTGAAGCTGAACCGCAAGAGGCTAGTGGTGGTGCTTGTAGACCAGATTTACATCTACGACATCAGTTGTATGAAGTTGTTGCATACCATTGAGACCTCGCCGAACCCTGGTGCCTTATGTGATCTCAGTGCCCATGATGATTCCATATTGGTTTATCCTACCCCAGGGCCAACAGTTGCATCCCCTTTCAATACCATGAATAATGTCAAAGATGCTGGTTCGGAGATTGGGACTGTTGTTCTGTTTGATGCCTTGAACATTGCCCCGTTAAACATTGTGAAAGCTCACAAAACTGAACTTGTCACACTGTCTTTGAACTCTAGTGGCACCCATCTTGCAACTGCTTCGAATAAAGGAACCATCATCAGAATATTTAGTACACTCACCGGTCATAAAGTGGCACAGTTCAGACGTGGCTCTTATGCTGCTCTTATTCAAAGTATTGCATTCGATTTGGGCTCAAAACTGGTTGCGGTTGCCTCAGACACTGGGACAGTTCATATCTTCCAGTTGAACACGGAAGAAGTCTCACCATCTGAAGAAGATAACGATGAAGAAGATGACGAAGAGAGTATTCTCCCGAGAAGTGGTAATAGTGGTTCTGTACCTGAACCAAAAAGACAGCCATCAATCGCAGATAGGGTGTTGATGAATTTACCAAAGAACATCACAGCGATATTGGAACCACAGAGAGATTTTGCCTTCTTGAAAGTTCCAAATAACCAAAAAAAAACGCATACAGTAGGATTCAACGGAAAAGATGTCCTAGTCGCGTCATCGGATGGTTCATTATACGTTTATACAATTCCACAGAAAGGTGGAGAGTGTGTTCTAGTAAAAGAGTACTCCTTGGAGTGAGTGTTATATAGTGTATAGCGCACAGTGTATAGTGCACAATGTATATTAAGAAGGTTTGAGATGAATATAGAATCATACTGATCATCATGGCCAGCCGTGGTCAAACAACATGCTCACCGATTCACCATTATGGATTCTTCTAATGGCCTCACCAAAGATTCTAGACACATCCAAAACTTCCAATTTATCCCCAAGATGCTTGATATGCTCGTCTTGTGGTACAGAGTTTGTCACAATGATCTTATCTATAGACGAAGCGTCCACTCTGCTAATAGCATCTCCCGAGAAAATCGCATGTGTGATCAAGGCATAAACCTTAGTAGCACCTTGAGCCTTAAGAAGTTTAGCAGCCCTGGTGATTGTGTAAGATGTATCGACCAAGTCATCCACGAGGATACATTCTTTACCCTTGACGTCACCAACAAGCATCGTTGTAGCGTATTTCAACTTCTTTTCAAGATTTATGGATAAATCACTTGAACCAGAGTGTGACATTGGTTGTGAAGTTGGTGTATCAGCTGAAGAAGACGGTGGCTGATGTAATCTTCTCTCCTTATGGATCAGGGCGAATGGCATTCTAAGAGCATCAGCAATAGCAGTAGCTCGTTTTGCACCACCGGCATCTGGAGATACCATCACACAGTCATGATAATTAGGGAAATGAGTAGTGATGTAGTGTTGCAAGATCGGCTTAGAATATAGGTTATCCACTGGGATATCGAAGAACCCTTGGAATTGAGGATCGTGTAAATCCATAGTGATGACATGATCTGCACCTGCCGTAGTCAGTAAGTTGGCAATCAAAGTTCCACTTTGGGCAACCCATTGCTTATAACCGGCGTTAGTGGTCAAAGTTCCACCAGATGAATCGCTGGTCGCATTGGCTTTAGTCTCTGGAATTCTTGGGATTCTTGATTGGTCCTTGACCGGAGATGGATGTGCCAATTTGAACAATGGAGGGTTTGTCTCCTGTTGAGGATAGCTTGGATCTCTTGAAACGGATCTTGGCGTGTTTGGAACACTCTCAAAAGTGTATTCAGACTTTGGCTTGGATACCAGGGGGGCGCCCTTCTTTGTGTATGGGATGTCAGGTTGTCTTGAGTAAGGGAATAATGGCATCACTGCTGTCACTCTCTTAGCAGATGCGGTTTTGCAGGCACTCAAGATGATGAGAAGCTCTAAAAAATTGTCATTCACATGGCCACAACCGGATTGGATCACATAGACGTCCTTTTCTCTGACAGATTCATTCACACTGATGGATGTTTCACCGTTGGAGAATTTACCCAGTTGGATTCTTCCTTTGTCCAAGGACAAGTTCTTGCAAATACGGTCAGTGAGATCAGGGTGTGAAGACCCGGAGAAAACGACGATATCGTGAACCATAATCAAAGATCTTTTCAATGTGATCTCTTCAAGAGTACCAAAGAGAGAATGAATTTTGGTGTTATATGCGAGTTCATGGGAAAATTTTTGAAAGCCGTCGGGCACATGGGGATCCATAGATGTCGTTAGCATAAGGATATTTCGTTCATTTTACAGGTCTTTCAGTGACTTCACGTGATTTAAATTGTAATTATTGGCATAAATCTACTTATTTCTCCTCATTTACCATTTTTCCCTTCCATTATAGCCCATAATCAAAACTTGTCTATCCTAAAGGGGAAATGTTTCTTAATTGAGAAATTTTTGTTATTTTTGTGTTGTGGGTTCCTCGGGAAACAACATTCTCTTTTGAGCTCTTCATCTGTCTTTATCAGCTTGTTCTTAAGATCAATTGACAATGATAAACGCTCTGTTCATATTCAGCCAGGGTGGCGACGTACTCATCTCATCCCTTTTCAGAGACGGAATCAAAAGAAACATATCAGATGTATTCCGTATACAAGTCATCTCGAATTTGGACGTATGTTGTTGTTTCTTTACCCAGTGAAATGAGTGGATGCTAACACACAAACAGTTGAGATCCCCTATACTGACTCTTGGATCTACCTCTTTCCTTCATATCAAGCATGGCGGTCTGTGGATGGTGGCAGTGACGCGGTCCAACACAGATGCCTCTGTGATCTTTGAGTTTTTGTACTCGTTTCAACAGCTTCTGACCCAATATTTGGGTGCACTGAATGAAGACACAATAATGGACCACTTCACTATAATATATGACCTATTGGATGAAGTCATTGAGTGTGGATACCCACAGTCCCTGGATTTCAACACTTTGAAACAAATCATCCCACCAGTGAGCAATGGCAACTCTTCAAACGTTTCCAAGATCACCAGTAAAAAGGTCTCACGCATTGATATGAACTCTGAGATACCCTGGAGGAAGCCAGGTATCAAATATCGAAAGAATGAGATCTACTTGGATGTCTATGAGAAAGTTAACGTGTTAATCTCACAGGACGGTAAGATCATCAAGTCCTATATTGACGGGCATATTGATATGAAGACCCATCTCTCGGGGATGCCGGTGTGCAAATTTGGTTTCAATGACTCTTTGAGCCTGAACACTGGTGATTCGGATTGGTTGAGTGAATACGATGTGAAGAATAAAAAGGCTATTCCAAAAGCGGCTGCTGGATGTGTCATCCTCGAGGATTGCAAATTCCATCAATGTGTGGAATTGGACAAGTATGATTCTGATAGAGTGATTCAATTCATTCCTCCAGATGGCGAGTTTGAACTGATGAGATATAGAGCCTCTGAGAACTTGAATTTACCTTTCAAAGTGACTCCGTTGATCTCTGAAACAGGGTTGAACAACTTGGAATTGCGACTGAGTGTGAAATCTCTATTCCCTGCTAAACTCACAGCCACTGATGTTGTTGTGAAGGTACCAATGACTGACATCATCGATGCTGACTTTGCTTCATCCGGTGGTAAGGCTAAGCTATCCACCCAGGATGGATGTATTCTGTGGAAGTTCAACAAGTTTAGTGGACTCACTGAACATTCTCTTACCGCGCAAATCACGCTGGCGCACACGAATCAAAACTCATTGGTGTCTTCGAAGGCTCCAATTACCTTGATCTTTGAGCTGTTGATGTTCAGCAGTTCAGGTTTGGTAGTACGATTCCTAAAAGTGCTGGAGAAGTCGCACCATTACAGTACGATCAAATGGGTGCGGTACATATCACAAGGAGGATCATATGAAGTGAGATACTGAATGACTTCGACAAAAACGCCCATATATCCCCGTCACCAGAAGTGACAATTCACGAATGTATACACAATCAATCGTCCTTGTAGTAGGCTCATGATTTGTGGAAGACCAGTCTCCAGCACAGAAATGTGTCAAAGGCCAAAACCGGAAATACTTCCTCTTTCAGCTATTTCCAGGTGTTTTTGTTTCACTTTTTGCTCTCAGCCCTCACCGACGAAGTTGACACATCCCACAACTACATAGCGCTAAACGAGGCCACTGCGCTGGCACAGAGATCATTCCATATACTCTGTCATTCCATATCACATCCACTGAAATATCCAATTGGAAAATAACAGACACGAATGCCCGCCAGGAAGATTATCTTTGGTACGCTGGTTGGTGTCATCTCATCAGCCACGCAGAGTGTTGGGCTAACCTTGCAGAGGAAATCACATATACAAGAGGACATGATTCCCGTTACTGAATCAAGGAGACCCCCGTATAAGAGACCACTGTGGCGTCTTGGGTTCATACTCTTCCTAATAGCAAATCTCCTTGGGTCAAGTATACAGATCACAACACTTCCTCTCATCATCTTGTCGCCGTTACAAGCTGTTGGGCTGGTATTTAACTCTGTATGTTCCGCCACTATACTCGATGAAGGGTTCACAACGCTCTCATCTACTGGCACAGCACTCGTTGCATTTGGGGCACTTGCAATTGCTGGCTTTGGCAGCATTGAGGAGCCAAATCACTCATTGGATGAGTTGCTTGCATTGATGGCCAGACCACCGTTTGTCTTATGGATAGCGTTAAGCTGTTCTCTTGTAATATTACTACTCATATGGATATCTGTGGTGATACAGATACATAAGGGTTCATATGAACTGGGTGAATTACCACAAGGGACTAAATTCATAAGGCCATTAGTTGATGTGCACAACGAAAAGTTCCGTTTCATTAAAGGATGTCTCTATGGTGTAATTAGTGGCACGCTATCTGCCCATTCGCTTCTACTGGCTAAATCAGCGGTGGAATTGCTCCTCAATGCCATATTGGGTTCGAACTACTCCAATTTTAGGAATCTGAAATGCTGGTTGATCATTGTCAGTTTCTTTGTTCTTGCAATCACTCAGCTTGTGTTTCTTAATAAAGGGTTGAGGTTTGTCTCAACATCTGTTCTATACCCTTTGGTCTTTTGCATCTATAACATTACGAACATCATCAACGGCTTGATCTTTTATAACCAATTGCATATACTGTCATGGTTCCAAATATCTATGATTGGAGTGGGAACAATACTTGTTCTAATGGGTGTTCTTTTCCTCAGTTGGAGATTAGAAGATCATATAGATGTGAAGGAGTCATCATTCATCAATGAACACACGTCTTTGATGTCTCCAGTATTGACGGATATAGAGAGAACAGGATATGTCTCTTTTGGATCTCCAACTGGTGAATTTCAACCAAAATTGGAGTTCCCGGAGAGCAATCAAGAAATTGAGAGTCCCAAGTCGATCTTCAGATATGGCTCTATCATGGATCAAGGCACTTTCCAGCCAAAGGGGAAAAGACGCAGTAAACGAGTTCTATCTTACGAGCAGTCTGAGTTATTGAACCAACTTAATCAGATGGATATTTAAGGTGCTGCTATGTTTAAAAAACCGTTCACCGGAGCTTAGTCATGTTGGCTCTCCTCCTCTGGTGGGATCACAAAGGCACCAGCAAGGTCCAATGCAGGTTCGTCGAGACTATGATGAGCATAACTGAGAACACCAACACCGCCGGCATCTAAAAGGAAATTTGGATTTTCCAGTAAATATCTATACTTTCCAATTTCGACTGGTTCCATTGTCTCATCTTCATAGGACTTGATATAAGGAGCAGTAGAATCATCCGTTGGTGCTTCATGGCCCAATTTGAACCATAAGCCAGCAAAGTAACGTAAAGTGTGACCATGAGCGAAAAGCATAATATCACATGCTTCTCCGGCATCTATAGCTTTCTTATGAATGTTTTGGATTCTTGCAATAACTCTAGACAATCTAAGACCAACTTCTCTAGTAGACTCGCCATTCTCACAGCCATCTCTCCAGATGGACCAGGCTCTCTCTTTATCCAGTCCTCTTTCTTGTCTCAATGCAATGATCTGCTTAGTCAAAAGCCCTTCGTAATCACCGTATTCAAACTCCCTCAAGTCATTATCCACAACGACTTTTACATGGGCTCTTTGTTCAGCAGTTAGCGATTCCAGTACCAAATCCACGGTCTGCAGAGCACGTTTGCGTGGGGATGTAAAGATATACTTCAAGTTCTCAGCTTTCACAAACTCTGTAGAGAAAAGGATCTTCCCCGTGCGTCTCATCTGGTTGACACCAAAGTCTGTGAGAGGCAGGTCTGTCACTGACGTGTACTGTCCGGACTTGGACCACTCAGTCTGTCCATGGCGGACGAAGAGGCATCTCGGTGTTGGTGCTTTGCCCATTTCTGTGCTTGTTACTGTTGTTCTACAATTCCTGCTGTAAAGTGAACTAATTGATCTTTTTATATGCCCGGCACACATTTAGAAGGACGTCAGCAGACCGAACGTCAGACAATCAACACTGTTAAAAGGGCCGAGAGAAATGGTACAACCAGCGATGAGCCTGTGCTCTTGTATCTGTGCTTGTAGAACCCTTCACGGGTGTCAGCGATGAAGTCCATCGATGGATCCAGCATCTCTGGCCCGCTTAAGGGGGAATCCTGGACCGGTGAGTCCATCACAGACGGTAAGTGATCGCGTAATGTGACTGGTTGGATCTCTGACTCCTGTGAATATATCGCAGGTGCCATGGAGATTTGCATCATGTCAAGATCAAACACGGTGTAAATGGCCCTCAGGAAGGCATGGCCTAATACCACTTGAGACCCTTCTTTTGGCAAGAAGCCAAGAAGACAGTACTTCATCTCTCGATTATATAATGGGTTACCCGCTAAATTAGGGAATGCAGCGTTATTACTGGTGATAAAGTGTGATAGAGGAATACTTATCACGGTGGTTCCAAATTTGAAAGATACTGTTCCGCTCGATGGACATTGAACAGCGTATTTGTTCTTTGATACTGAAATTCTCTCAGGGAACAATGAGATGAGAGATTCATACATCGATCCTGGTAAGTACGTGAACACTGACCCGGTATCAGGTAAGGCCGTGGTCAGTTCATCTTGGAATCCTTCACTCATTTCAAACAGATGGTAGTCCCTTGTACTGTTGTTGTTATTGTCACACAGTGTGAGAAAGATGTCGGAAAGGGCAAGATCAAACCTTCTTGGAAGCAAACTTTCTGCATTTTCATTCACAATTTTCATTGTTGTCAAAGGTGGAACGAATTTAGCCTTATCAAACCCACCAAATACCAGTTCACCTTCATCACTGAACTCATTGTTTAACCAGATGCTAAAGATGGCTCTTTCAATCTTCTGTTCTTGCTTCAATGCCATGGCAAAGTGATTGTGTCTATATATTGGCTTTCCGTAACTAATCTCATGATTTGGGATCCCAAGGGCAAACACCCCAAATGAGGAGTTGGTCTTTGTACCCAACCCAAAATCATAAAGCATGGATATACCATCACCAAGGGAGAAATGATCCTGAGCACAGACGCCTGAGGCAAAAGTGGAATCACCATATCTGATATCAAAGCGTTCTTTTGTCCGCCTACAACTCTTTGAGTCTTTAGATGCAAATAGACCGCTCTTTTCACAGTCAAGTAGGTTCTCATTCTTGACATTCTTATGCATTGGTTTTTCACCAATAATAGGTTTACAATATGGGTTCTCTGGTGTAACAACCCATGTGACATCTGACCCGGTGTCTAAGATAAGTTCAACCTCTTGTTTTGGTGTTCCAATGTTCGCTTTGACACCAAAATAGTGACCACGGTTTTGTATTTTGATACCAAGTGTATGGTCAGGCCAACCACTAGCGAAGGCCACGGCTGAGAGGAAGAAAGTGATTATTTTCATGGCTGCCGTCCTTCAGATATCTTTGCTAACTGTAAGTATTGACTATGATGGAAAGATAAGGCTCCTAAACGGAGAATTCGCCGTCTATTTAAACCTGTGGCCAGACGTTTGAGCACTTAGCCATCAACGAGATGATCCACGAGAAGATAAAAGTGTCTTCGCCCAATGGGGCCAGTGTGAGGATCATGATGACGAAGAAAAGTTACAAACTCATCGTATGAAATTTGAGCCATCGAAGTTAAAAGCTTATCAAGTGCTCAACAATGCCAAACTTCACTTCAATCACTACATAACACGAATTCTTCGTATCAGTGATGCACATTTGACAGGTAGGCAAGGAGTAGGATTTTGCCCCGAACACATTCACCCGCACACCAGATGTTAAGGGCACGCAACTATTATGTAGGAAGGGCCATTTTAGGCTGTTTCCTCTTGCTCTCTCGCTGTTGAACGCCCCTTGGTTGCTTCCTAACGCTACCAATTACAAACATGGTCTGGTTTGGGAAGCAGAATACACAGAGGGATGAACAGCAAGTCGGTGCTCTCCCAGAGGAAGAAGTGTCTCAGAAAGTTGAGCAATTCGTCACTGAGAACCCACTCTCGGTGTACCTCATCAATGGGTATGTTCATTGGTTGTCCTTAGCTAAATACTTTTTACTGACCAATCTAACAGAGACAGAAACTCTCAGAAGAGCACAATTTGCAGAAAGAATGAGAACGGTGGACAGACGTGGGTCGTTTCTTTATGTTGTCTGTATATGTATCATACTAACACAGACAGATGTCTTAATCTGAGCATCAATGGTATCTCACTCTTCAAGACAATGCAGGGAAAGGTATGTTCTCTAAATCTCACGAGACCGTACATACTAACACATACAAGAACTTCTTTTGCTCACTCCCACCTGACGTGGATGCAACCCATTTCGAATGCAGAAAGATCACCTGAACACATATCTACTATCTATAGTTTCATAAATATTTAGCAATCCCTTGAATGTATTCATTGAAGATATGCCTTTAACAACCATATCCATCTCAAAAGTGAGTCCGCATAATCCCAAAAATCTGCCAGTCTGGCACGGTCAGGCAATTCCTTGAGACCAAAACTGTCAACAACGCCGAATCCAAGGGAAGAGAAGCCCACGACAAAAACGACCAGTAAAAGGATGCCGGATCAGACTTTTGAAGAGCTCATCAGTGAGAAATTCTCCCAGCTTTCTGAATTCATCGATGAAACGGTGAGGAAGCACCCTGAGTATGACCCTCTGAACAATCGGCTCAAAGATCTCTCCCAGTTTGAAGGTATCAAAGAATTTGACAACTTCTCCACTCACAGGAAGAAGGAGCTTCTGGTCGAGCTTGCTTGTTCCAAAGTTCTTGCTAACTTGATTAACCTGAGAGACGCGAGCAATGACTACAACTATAAGCATATAGCCCTTGTGATGGAGATGGGGTTCTATTTGAAACAGATTGGTCTGGCCCGTTTCGATCTGCCATACCTCCTTACACAGATCACCATCAATGAACTTCCAGTCGATTGGCTTCTGAGATTCTGGTCTTTCTTCGAATACAGAATACATGAGTATCGCGACATTAGACCAGGTGAGGCATTGGCTCCAACAAGATCCGCAGGTGTTACTATGATCATTACGTTGAACTTGAAACTCCGTGAATTACGCAAGAATAATGAACCAAGACGTGACCTTCTAAAGGACAAAGTTCTATATCTAACGTCGCAGATCTTCCCTCTCTTTGACAGATGCTTCATCAACAAGAAGTTTGAACATAATATGGATTCAAAAAATGAACATCCTATTCCAAAAGGTGATAAGGGCTTGTTTTATTCTTTTTGGGATCTGCAAGAATTCTTCCAAGATCCAATCTCATTTGTAAAGTCTTTCAATCATACTGATAGCTTAAAAGGTCAGATTTTCTCCGTTATTGAACATCTACGCAGAATTGAAGAAAAGAAATGTGGTCCACTCCCTGGATCACAGGCATTCAGACAAAGGTCTGTTACAGATACTGATAACACATTGGAAAGATATGAGAGGCAGGATCTAAGTGAGTCTCAAAGAGCGCAGCTTTTGGCACTTGCCAATAGAGACTTCAGTCCTTTGTTCTTCATTGATAGAGAGAAGTTCTATGAACAATTGGAAGGTGATGCGTCCTTGAGAAAGATAGTGTGGATTCAGCTATATATTGTATCTGGATATCTTAACTATATTCTACAAGGTCGCTTCATCCGCTCTTCTGTTAACTCGAAGATTGATAAATTCCAAGAACAGTATGGTAAGAGAGGACAATTGATTTTTTTGAAAGATGTTCAGCAGGATACTAGAAGAATCTTACAACACTGCTATCCTGGATTAATGCGCTGTCTTAGAATTTACGATATCATTGGGTTGTATCACGTGAACCAAAGATTGCAAAACTATAAGACGTTTGACACCTATTTTGAAGAACTGGCGCTCGATGATGAGTTTTGGGACTCCATGAAAAAGAGAACCACCATCAAGCAAAGATACTGGGCCAAGTATGGTACTCCTGAGATTTCTAAACATTGGTTGATAAATACAGGTCTTGAGCTGTTGGAGAAAGAAGACTCAAAGGGGTCTGTTGCCGATATTGAAAAGGAGCTTGAGAGTTTAAGAGACGGAGATAAAGATAATGAATTACACACATGGAAGGCCTTGAGGCTTGCAAAGAATGTTCATCTGTTCAAGTTCAATCAGGTGAATGACACTATTGGTTTCGAAGGTCTGTTCGATCAAGAGTTGAAGAAAGAATTCGATGATAAGGTTGCTAAAGTGGACGAGGGGAAAGAAGCCTTGTATCAGAAGTTGGAACTGGAAGACCAGGAGAGAGAGAAGGACTCATCTGACGTAAAAAAGCAGATCGAGACAAGGAAACTCGAAGAGGAGTCCAAGAGAAAAGAATTAGAATTCCTCAGACGTGAAGAAGAACTTAAGAGAGAGCTAATAAGGAAGAACAGGGAGAACTCTTCTGATCAAGAGGATCTAATCAACAAAAAGCGCAAAGCCAGTCAGGAACTCACAGATGTCAACGCTAAGAAGAGCAAGACAGAAATCCAGGCAACCAGCTCTTCCGGTAGTATCCTAGATGACCTTCCATACTGAAATAAACAGGCGTTTCAACGCACAAAGACATCTGTATTGTTCCACGGCACTCGACAGGGTAACTCGGACTTATCAGTTGTTCCCCGATTGAGACAATCGCGAGCGGTGGAAGAGATAAGCGAACGGCTCGCCAAATCCGACGAATGTTTTGAGAGCTTTTGACCTTGTTCTTTGTATAAATAATTGAACATTGCATCTGTGTGTCGGTGTACGCTGCTAACCCGTGTTTCTATTGCAATATGGCGCAGGTAGAGCCTGTCACGAGCATCAACAGGGTGATCAACGACCGAGTGGAGTCCATGAGCGAGGATAATACTGAAGCGGACAGATCTTCGAAGGGTAGGAGACCAAGAAGATCATACAATTGCGGGCCATGTAAGAAGCAGAAGATCAAATGCGATACACATATACCTTGTGGGGCGTGTTCTCGTCATAACAGGGTTGATCAATGTTTAGCTTCTCCACCAAACCCACCATCACCAGATCACAAGAAAAGGGTGAGGAAACAGTCCCTATCCTCCTTTGGTGAAATCACAGCTAGCAGAAGAGCATCGATACCCAGTACTTCAACGCCTTTGCAACCATCGTCTTCTTCGACATCTGTTGCGATGATTCCTCCTAGTGTCCCTTCGGATATGAGATTACCGTCATTACAGAATTACACAACCACATTCAAAGTCAGCGATAACCTTCCACCGTTATCGAAGCCCTGGGAACCGCCAAGTTTCGCATTAGGACCAACATCGGCAAATAGAGATGACGAAGTTATAGAAATAAAAAGTCAAATGGCTCTTTTGACCGACAGGTTGTCCTATCTTGAAGCACAAGTTACTCATAATGTATCTCTGAGAAATGATCATACACATTCCTTCCAAGAGGGTCTACAAACCCTTCCTAAACCTGACATCTTGATCAGAATGGCACAGTTTTTTAAGATGCATTTGAACAGACCCTTGGAGATCATTGATGATAAATCGGTGGATAGCAGATTAGAGTCTTTGAAGGCGTATGGGGCAAAAAGTGTTCCAAATAACAATGATTGGGAAAGCCTCTCACTTATTTCTATGATTGCAAGTCTCGCTGTTCTTCACTACCCTGTTAGTGTTGTTGAAACAGAGCTGAAAATGACGCAGGATGGCGTCGTTTCTTACGCCAATTCCCTTCTCCAGGTATCAAAGAATGCCCTTAATACTGTAAGGTACAAGGAATCTCCCAAATTGATACATGCACAGATATTACTCCTGTATGATATCTCTTTGAGGCTCTTTAATAAGAAGAACTTGATAATAGCCATGGGGTCTGAGTTAGTGTCTATGGCATATGTTCTTGGCTTACAAACACTCAAGATTCCTCAAAACTCTTTAGAGCTGGAAGCACCTCAAAGAATCTGGTGGATCATCTGTCACAACGACACGCTGAACTCCTTGAAGTTTGGTATACCAACTCTCATACGACTTGACAGCTTACCGAAGGATCCTGTTGGAAGTTCACATATCCTAAAAGCTTTCATTTCTGCAGAGAGAACTGAGCATCATTCAATCATCACTCATATTGCCAAACTGACCATGATCTGTAATGAGATACCTCCATCGATGGGTACATCTATGGCTGAATACTTGGAGAATCTCATTATGGTGGATAGGCAACTAACTTCGTATCAGATCCCGCAGGCTTTCAGTTTTTTGAATCCAAGAAACGATATCTTTATGAACTTTCAATGTTGCTACTTGAACTTTTTCCTAGTGATCAACAGATTCAGGATATATCATCGCATCTATTTCTGTAATCCAAATAATGGTATCTGGTTTATCATGTTATCGATTATAGAGTCGTTCCTGAAAAAGTACATTGAGTTACGGAAACTGTATCCCCCAAGGGAATACCTCAACCATTACCTTCAGATCTCTGAGTATCCCATTATTGGGACGATCATCAACCTCGTAATCCTCGCCACCGAGCCAGAGCTGCTACCACAAGGACTGAGGTATATCATTGTGAATTATTCAAGAACAATACTGGAAGATCTTGAACTGTTCCGCAACTCCATATTCAACGAGAAAATTCCTTTCTATAAGGAGGCCTTCTGCACAATCTCGAAATTGGCTATGTATATGCAGCAGAAGACAACATCTGTTAACCCAGATCAGCTCACAAGACAAATGGAGCTTACAAAGGAGCTGAAGGAGTCTCGAGTCTTTGAATCTTTGGAATCGAACGTTGGCCTGATACCCACGAATGACTTCTTCAACATTTATTTCAGCTCGATTGCACACCACTCACGGAATATGAAAGTGGCACAGCACTCCTGGAGGCTCGAGGGGGTTCTCGATGATGAGCAGATGGAGTTTTTATCGTATTTAGGCATCTGAAAATCTCTCTTTATAAGGCGGCGTCCTATTGTAGTTACGCACAGGAGCGCACAAAAGGAGTCCTCGGAGGTTTTACCCCAGACGCGAAAATCTCCGAAACTGCCCGAGAGAACTTCAGTTATAAAAAGGCACCGATCGAACCATCAACACGTTTAGAACAAAACAGAAAAGACAACAAGGGCACATTACACACAATGGCGGAGAAGAAGACATTCCACAAGCCAACACACCCATTCGACAAAGCTGCTCCACAATCTGCGAAGTCGGCCCTCCCCCCTGGAATGTTGAATCTATGGGCTAAATGGAATTCTCTTCCGACAAGGGTCCGTCTCTATGTTGGCCTCTCTACCTTCGCTGTGGCATTCTGTGCCGACCGATATCTCACATACTCGGAGAAGCAGATTTCGAAGGGCAAAGTGATAGTGAAGCAACTTGGCAATCTCGAAGAGTGAAGTGGCTCTCGCCTGACACTCGTTGGCCTCTATTTATTAACTTATTTATTCACGAATTGAACGCCATTCTACTGTTCAAGAATATACATAGAGTCGTAATATTAGCATTTGAACCCGGATAAGTTCAAAACATTAACATGGTCATCAGTATCCAACGCCATTTTGGATACGCACAGAATCAAAACAAAAAATAGTCTCTAGTTCGTTAAAAAAGGAAAGTGGTTTAGTTCTCAATAGTAGTGGCAAGTGGCTGTTGAGATAGCCCTTCCACTATAGCACTACCACCGTCATCGTCAACTGACTGGTTGAAGTTCTCGGTACCAATTGTCTCAAGAATCGAGGGTTCACTCTTCAAGACAGAATTAATCTTCGCAAAGATCTCCTTAGAGGTATAATCTTGATCATTATCAAATCCACACAATTCATATATCTGAAGAAGATATGTTGGTACAACAGAAAGCTCCTCGTTATGCGCTATCAAGTAATCGACAACCTCGATGGCAAGATAGTAATTCTCACCTTCATTCTCACCAAATGCATCATAATAAGTGGCAGCAACTCCTTTGCCAATTGAAGGCCTTGACACTTCACTGGGTTTTGCGTATAGCACATTTGGAGATAAGACAGTGGCCAAGTTGTGGACATCCATCTTGGAACCACTCTGATCATCAAGATGTGAAAAAGAAGAAGCCCACATGAAGAAGAACAGTAACACCTCCGCCAAATCGCGATGCGCCTTTGGTAGTAATGAGTAGCTCAACTCGAAGAAGATTCTCTTATGAAGAGGGTCTTGGATCTTTTGGGAAAGGATCCAAAGGTCAAACAACTTGAAAGTCAACAATGGATTTGGCATTTCTCTCAAGAACTTCTTCAACAGCGCAGATAGTTGAATGGCATTCTCCTTTTCAAGATTCGGCACTCTAGTAGGATTCGAATCGATCTGTTCGCACAATTCTCTCAAGGTCTTCAAGTTACCATTCTTTCTGAAAACGCCCTCAACAGACATGTCCTTCTGATACAGAGCAGTTAAAAGATCATCAATGAGAATTGGAATGCGAACTCTGGATGGACCATTACTCTGAGAGGACTCGACACCAGTCTTTGAAGTAAGGTCTTTCAAGTCTGAACCAAAGACACTGCTCAAATTAGGACCCTTCTTATCACCACCAAGACCCTTCAATTTGTCCCAGAAAGTTGGACTCTTCCTTAAATCAATCAATCTTTGAACATCAATATCTGTTTCAATATTTAATTTAGAGATCAAATATCCCAAAACAGCAGTGGAGATGTGAGTTAACATGACTCTCTCATTATCTGACAGTTGTGAGTAGTACCTCATAGGGACTTCTTTCACAGAAGCGGCTCTGTTGGAAGGGGATCTATCACCAGAACGATTAAGCGATCCACGTTTTGACTTCAATCCTTTGAACAAACCTTCATCTTGAAGTGGGTTATGGTACTTGTATGTATTTGGACGAAGTTCTCGGGCATGCTCAGCAGCGACGATTCTAGGAATATCATCCAATGTGAGCACTTTCTGGTTCATGATGACATTCTTTGCTCTGTGGAAGCTGTTCTTGCTGAGAGAAGGACCAACAGGTTCATCCTCGACTGAAATCTTCTGTTTCATAATCGTCTCTGCCATGAGTTTGGTTTCATCTTGATCGACATCTTCTTTCGATTTGTTGACAGTCTCAACGATAACAGATCTTCTTGCGACATCTCTTGAAGCGTTCTCAGTAATTGAAGTATTCTGTCTTGTTGATCTTAATCTCTTGATCTCGTTCAAAGTCTTTCGGTAGTTCTGTTCCGTCTCTGCCACGGCATGAGTATCAGCATAGCTTCCAGCTGGCTTGTTTTCATTTTCATAATCCATAACTGCTTTGGAACGCACAATTGCAATCTTCATCAAGTAGCTCAATTGCAGAAGCTTAGAGACAGGCTTGAACCCAGATTTGGCGTCAGGGTCATCCATCGCGCATTGAGCACAAAGAACCCAGCTCTTCTTGGAATTTAACGATGCATCGGCAATACCACCATAGGAGTGTAAATTCTTACGACAGTTTGTACAGTGCAGACAGTCATAATGCCATCTCTTGTCCAAATATTGGACACAGTCGGATTCGACACTCTTCTGACAATGGAAACAAAGATCCGAGGCATCCACTGGGATATCCAAGGCAGAGAGTGAGTCCAAAGGAATACTCTCGTGCTTCCTCAGCTCTCTCAGGAATTTATCCAAGGCATTTGTTGTGTGGGATGATTTGTTGTACTGCAAAGAGTTGTGAAGACCGTACCTTATCAACAACTTGAGATAGTGAGCGAGACCAGTAACAACAGACAAGATCAAGTCTTGAGATTGGTTCGCATCAGTTACACCTTTGCTCGTCTTCCTCAGAATTGCAAGATAGATCATGATCTTTGCGGAGAAGTTTCTCGGCTCCTTCTTCAAAATGTGGAATGTGATATCTTCATTGTTTGAAATGGAAAGGCTGGCTAACGAGGAATGATCAGGCTCAATACCAAGTCTGTGTAGACTTTCAAGGCTTTTGAACAAAGTATCAACTTTAAGAACGAGTCTCGCGGTAGCTGCGAGTCCTCTTCTCTGATCGTGAGCAGAGGCGTACTGTAACATATCTGAAATACACATGGCTGCATCTTCTTCAAACTTGAAAAGTGTGGTCCAAATCTCTGAGATCTTCTCTGAAGCCTTGGATTCCATATTGATTAGTTGTTCTGGTGTGGGATTTATATCAGGCATGTTCTTGATATTCTCCTCGGTTGGTTCAATCTTCGGAAAGGATGATAGGCCAATGGTATTGGGCGTGATAGCAACGTTCCAGCACTTATGAATCATATAGCATTCGACGTGCCATTTCTGATTTCTTCCACCTCTTGAGATTTCGACATATTGTTTGAGTATAGCAAACTCACAGCCTTCACAACGATCAATGAAAAACTTGGAGAAATGGTAATGACAATAGATATCATTCTCATGGTTAAAAAAATCTTCATCGGTATCAAACTTCTTTGAGCAGATTTTGCAACAGAAATGTTCAGAATCATATTTTCTACCAAACACTGTGTAATGGGTTCCTTTCAAATACGAGTTACAGATACAACACACCAATCCTCTTCTCTTATAGAAATGTTCTTCACAAAGAGGGAGCTTCTCGCCACTTTCCGTATCGAAGGGGAAATATCTTGAAAGTATTGGTACCCCACAATCGGCACAACAAAAGCAATCTGTATGATATCTCTTCCCCAGTGCCTTTACTGACTTAGTCGTGATAGGCCTTTGACAACTGGCGCAAACGGACGATGACTTATTCGAAGCAGCGGTCGAAGAGATAAGACTGTTCTTCTTTGGTGTGAGATTCGTCGATTTTGAGTAGGAACTGTGAGGTTCTGAGCTATTGCTTGAGTATTGTTGTGCCTGCTGTTGTGAGGGAATTTGATGCTGATGAGCTGTTATGTATGACAGCTGTGATGCATCTGATGGATTTGGTTTATGACCATTCGTTCGTTGTCGCTGTCCCTGTGGGTATGGTGAATCATTTGGCATTGGTGGTATGAGTTTCAAATAGTCAGTTCTTGGATCCGTAGAGATATTCCCAGACTGGTTCCTCGATCGTGAATGGGGACTTTGAAGAGGAGTCTGAACTCGCGCATTACCAGACTGCTTGCGTGGAGTCCCATTCTGAGATCCTACAGCTGGAGTAGTAATCTGAGAGTGTCCTTGTCTAGATGAATAAGCACCTGGAACGTTGAAACGTTGTGTGTCAGAGCTGTTGGTTGGCCTTTCGTGGTGATACTCGGAATGAGACATAATTAGAAAAGTGCGCTGTATGGTTTGAGTGTGACAAAGGAGCCTCCGGTAGGATATGTATAAATGAATGAATGGAGAACTTTGTCAGACCTTGAGATGCTTGATACGTAGAGATGGACAGATCCGCGTCCCTTTTCCTTACGCGACCAAAGTCACAGATTCAGTTCCCGTTTCAGTGAGAAAGAGATAGCCCAAAGTAAGGTTGAAGATGGCAGGATCCTGAAAACGCTAACCGCTTCGTTCAATGATGGATGCGTAGTGTGTTTTAGATATTGAAAGAAAGCGTTGGTGATGCTGGAATGTTTCAACAGTTATGCAAGGCTAGTACTTCCAACAAGGGTGAAGGATATACAATAAAGTCAAGAATGTCCCTTCCTCTCTGTAGTGTTTTCGCTGCGCTGCCGCCCCTTGTTGAGCTTACCGCGCTGTGGAGTTTTGGTTGGTAGTCTTGTACTTGTTCGTTGTTGTTCCCTGTTTGTTGTGCATTTCTCCCAATTGCGCTCAGAAAAATGAGCTCAAAACGCACCATGCGACAAAAATAACGCCGCGAAGGGATCATCGTGTCCGCCAGTTTTTGCAGTTTCCGGCTACTGGCATTGCAGTCGGCGATGTGGGTCAGCGTCTTAGCGCAAATACGTCCAAAACTGGAAATCAGAGTTCCTAAAACAAACTCGCCTTGCATTTTTGGCGTTTTTTCTGCGATGCCGCAAATGCTGGATCTGGTTTCTCTGGAAACGCTCAGTTTTACGCTCCCCTATTTGGCCATCTACATCATCCACAGATCTTTCACAGTGCACACATAAACAACCGCGTAGTTCTACAATGAGCCTAATTCCATGTAGGTGGACGAAGTGCAGGACTAGTGGGACAAGTTAGACATTCACTTCCCTTCTCATCGTCTGTCTTATGGAGAAGTGGCAGATTTACTACAATCCACTAGAGACTGAATCTTGCAAAAATGTCCATGGACTCTCCAGGAGTTGAGACTATGCCACCTGAATAGCTGAATCTTGATACTGCTATGATCATGAATTAATATTTGCTCCTTACAACTGTGACGCTCTCTCGTGTTTCGTTTCAGCCCCAGATACGCTCTTTATGTCGCGCTCAAAAATCATTGGAAGCTGGAATTCGCCGTGAACGCAGAATACTAGGGTTCTCGACTCTCCTGTGATTCGATGATACTTTGATAAGAGAGAATTACCACTTCCTCTGGCTCCAGGTATCGAACGCCCTTCAAGACTGAGGATCCCTGCTGGAGCTCCTAGGGGCATTGGTGATAAGTCTTTGTTCGGCCACGCCTGAAAAGTGACACAAGAAAACTTGATTAGGCAAACCAGTTCACAGCTCAAAGCTATATTTTCAAAACAAAAAACTCTCCACTGTGCCACTAAGAATTGTCTCATTGACCTCTCTACTGTTAAGCGTGTAGCCAAACACTGAGTCTACCCAATATCTGCCCAGAACAGAGCATCCAAGAGCCACACTTTCTTCGCTGCTGCGCGAGTGGCGGGTCTTGCAACATAAACAACAGGAACTATTGAGCTTGAACTGTTCGCCATCGCCCTCTGTTTGATCTAGGATTACACTCAAAGATACAATGGCTCCTCAGTGGATGCCTCAGAACATACAAAAGAGACTCCTTCTCTATGTGTTGCAACAGCTCTCTCTCTTCTCTGAAATTGATCTCCCGAATCTCGATGTCTCTTTGGGTTCAAGTAGTCAGGTTACATTGACAGATGTGGAAATTGATACAGATGCATTCCAAATACCAGGCCTCTATCTTAGAGATGGTAAAGTGAAGAACATCAAGCTACAGCTGAATATGAGTGGCGGAGTCAGCATCGAAGGAGACGGTCTGAGTATCACCGTTGCTGTCCCATCATCAACATCAAGGGCTCGTCACTATGGTACTGAGAGATCTAAGTTCTCATTAGCTCAGAGTACAATGGATCTTGCAAATAGCATTATGATAGACGAGAATATCGCAGAAAGTGATCTTGATTTCAACACACCATCACAGAGTTTCCATGCAGAGATTTCAACGACAGGGGATCAAAATTCAGAGCCTTCAACGTTAAACAACATGGTGACTAAAGCGGTGGAAGCAGCATTAGCAAGATTACAAGTTGATATCCAGAATATCTCTATAAGGTTGATATTGGATCATGCAACTTTGGATTTGGTAGTAAAGAGGTTGGACTTTTCCACAAACGATGGTGTTCGTTCAATTAAGGTCGCTGAAATTTCTGTTGTTGGCGTGCATCCCACGGTCAACCCGGGAGAAATGGATTCTACAACTGAAGATACAAAGAGTCATAATGGTGCTGGAGAGTCTGATAATCACTTTAGTTCAGATGAGGATGACTCTGATGAGGAGCGCAACAAGCTAATGTCTTCATCCATCCTCGAAAAGCCAAAAGACTTGAATGAAAGCCTTGTTTATTCCAAAGAAGAGGCTAGCTCTATATACATGAGCGCTGCGTCAGATGTATTTGAGTCGAGAAGGCAAGATGCTAATAAGGCACATTTGGCGTTTGTCAATGAGGCAGTTGTCACATTCAGTGGTCTATCTAGAGTAGAGAATCTGGATGTTGTAATTGATGAGATCAGTATCGCTGCTACCCCTATTCCACTCACACTATTGCATATTATTGAATCCTTTGCGGGAATTGGTGCTCGAGATACATACTCCAGATTACCTAATCTTAGCTGCTCCATGAAAGATAAAGACAATGCAGATGCATCTCCTGTGGAGAAACAGTTTCCTTTTAAGTCTCTCACTGTGAGAAAGATTGCTTTAAATGTGGTATCTGCACTTCTTCCTAATGGAACATTCTTCAATCCAAAAGAGCTGACACTTTGTTGTGAGCATTTGGAGTTGAAGTACGCCCGTTCCGATATATACCATGGTGCCTTAAACAAGCTTTACTTTATCCAGAATGAGAATGTCATTGGGAGTTTTGATACAGATTCTGATAAGAATGATATCCGCTTTGAGTTGAGAGCTAACGATTTCACTTTTCTTCTGGCCAAGGCCTTAAAGTTAGACATTGATCATATAACTTTTCAGCATTTTTTGAGCCTTGGTTCATTGATTCCTCAGATGCTTGACTCGCTTTCAAGAGTAAAAGCTAGACAGCCCATCAAGAAGACCTCTGCCGGTGTGACTACTCTCCAAACATCTGCGATAACGATTAATTTGAAATTGAATCCGAATTCCTCATTGACTCTCAAGGTGGCTCCGATATCATTCGATACCTCAAAGGGCGAGCTTTCCATCAAAAAGTTGTCTCTCTCGAAATCAGATGGTGAGTCCTCTTCGAATCTCATAAACGTATCCAATGTGGTCCTTTCGTCTCTCACCAGTGAGAAGCAGTTTCGATCTTACGATAATACTGGCCATGAACTCTTTCTTCTAACTAAGTCAATTTTAGAAGTGGAAAAGATTCAGTGTATGGCTTCGCTTGAAAAGATTAACTTACTTCGTGCCGAATTGGCCGCTTTTGTGAAACTCTTGGACTTTGAGAAACCAGAGACCATATTCAAGGCTAAGAAGAAAGCTAGAGTATCGACCAATGTGATGTTCCAATCTCGTCAGTCAGCTAATCTTTGGGTTCATTTGAAAAGCCTCGACTTCCACGTTTCACACATCTCGGACAAGTTTGGTGATGTCACTGGCAGATTTGGAGATATATCAGTGCTGCTGCATAGGGATGGCTTCTTTCAACTCCATGCTCATGATGTTGACATTCGAAGAGAATCACACGACACTACCGAACAATTCCTTACTGTCATAAACGCTAGTGACAAATCCGCTCCTATTCTCTCGGTGAGAACGAAGAATTTCAAGATTTTGAACGTTATGCTAAGAAACTCTATTCTAGACTATTACACTAGATGGATTTCTCTTTTCGAGGGTAATAATGATGATCAGGATACCCAGCATAATGTTTCTGGAATATCTGACTCCGAAAACCTGAACACGGAATCTACAGTTGAGATCAGGCTGAGTCTTGTCGACTCTGCCATCGGATTGAACCCTGGAAGACTTCAATCAAAAGCGGTCTTGGTCATACCGAATGGAAACCTTGACGTACTCATTGCTCCAAAGATTATTATCAAATCTGAGCTAAGAAGCTCATTCCTCGTTTTGATTGATGATATCGCCAATATTGCTGGTATGGAGACTTCTAGGAACAGCAAGGCCACGAGATCACAATGGTCACAGGTGGTTGCCTATTTTAATTCCAAAGGGTTCATCTCTGTTTGCCGTCTCAAATCTCTCTTGGTGAATATTCTCATCAAACCTTTGGTCCATGCTGAATCATCTAGTTCAGTCATCTTGGATATCAGCTCAGAGGGTTTGGATCTCGATCTATGTGCGGACTCTTTCCAATGTTTGACTCAACTTTTGAACGACTTGAAACAACCAGTCATCATCAAGCCTGACGCTAAGTACAAGATTGAAACTCATGGAAGCATCGATGTTTTCAACGGCATTGAAGAGAATATGTTTAATGGTGACCACCTGGAACGGACAGCTCCATCCTTGGTGGGCGTTTACAAGGACAAACCGATCTCTTTTGTGGAGAGTTACTACGATGATCAAGCCAAGGAAAGCTCAGATCTTCTGAGTAAAGACTTGAGTGAGCTTGCGATTAAAGGTGATGCCCTCCAGAAAAATCCTTTCTTTGCGGAAGATCATGATCAAGAAAGCAGTAGTGATGTGAAATCTGAAACATCGGACTCACTTTTACTACTCAATGAAGATCACTTTCAAGATAGTGTCGTGGAAAGTACTAAAGGATCTGATGTTGCCCTTCCTATGGTCTTATTGCTAAGTTTAGGTAAGGTTGTAATCAAGATATATGATGGTTATGACTGGAAATTTACTCGCAAAACCATCAGTGCTGCTGTTAAACGCCTAGAGAGAAAGGCAAGTGAGCAAAGGGAACAGGCTAAACAACGTGAACGCTCCCCAGATCGCCCGCTACAAAAAAACGATGGTATTGTCCGTGAGACTCTATTTGATTCTATTCACGTTTCTCTTCCTGTCTCTTCAAATCCAAATACACTGGCTGACATCATCAATAAGGATATTCAGAATAAACTGGAAGATGATACAAATGGAATTGATGTTGGTAAAAAGAGTAACATTAAGAAGTTGAAACTTCGTCGGTCTAAGGCTCACAAGGTTGTCATTGAACTCAAGAATATTACTTGCAACTTCAATGTTTTATCAAACAAGGATCCTAGTGGAACTTCCTCCGATCTTGATGGGACTGACTTTGAAGTTTTGAACGAGCTCGATTTGGAACTTGAAGATTTTGAGGTCATTGACAATGTCTCGACTTCAACGTGGAATAAATTTGTGTCATATATGAAGGATACTGAGAGAGAGGCTGGATCATCCATGTTTAAGCTGAATATGAAAACTGTACGTCCAATTACATCATTGGCTGCTACTGAGTTCCTTCTTAATGTTGCTGTGCTACCATTAAGGTTGTATGTTGACCAAGACACTTTGGAAGTCTTAACTCGTTTTGGAGAGTTCAAAGATTCGAGATTTGTTTTGATTGATGAATTTGAAGATATTGCATATATTCAACGGTTTGATGTCAATGCTGTTCATATCAAGCTCGATTATAAGCCAAAGAAGATTGACTATGCTGGGTTGAAGTCTGGACATACTACTGAGTTCATGAACTTCTTCATCTTGGATGAAGCTGATATGGTGCTAAAGCAGGTTACGCTTCATGGTATATCAGGATTTCCTAAACTCGGTGTTGCTCTTAATGGATTATGGATGCCAGATATCAAGGCTACTCAACTTAGTGGTGTTTTATCTGGTCTTGCGCCTGTCCGATCTATTGCGAAGATTGGATCTGGCTTCAAAGATCTTATCGTCGTTCCCGTGAAGGAGTATAAAAAGGATGGGAGACTTTACAGAAGTATCACCAAAGGTGTACAACAGTTCTCCAAAACAACAACGAATGAGCTTTTGAAATTCGGTGTAAAGATTGCAGCTGGCACGCAGACTTTTCTAGAGAACACCGAGGAGGTATTAGGAGGTACTGGATCTGCAGCTCGACTTGTTCATGTCCGTGAAATGCCTCAAGATGCAGATAGTGAAGATATCGATGACGATGATCTAATGTATGATGATGGTCGATTCTATGGTCAAAGCTCTCAACTCATCGGGAGGGGATCTGATGCTCCGTTGCAGCGCTCGGTTTATCAACCAACCCTCGAGTCGATTGTTGATATAAATCCACCCGTGTCACTTATTCAAACGGGACATTATCAAGCAAGAAGAGGTTCTACGAGAAAAGTACGTAACTGCGAAGACGATGATGATGGTTTCTTAGAGCATGACGATGAAGATGATCAACTGGATGGCAATAAACCTCGAACCGTCAGTCTCTACGCGGATCAACCAACTAATTTGAAAGAAGGGTTTCTTTTGGCATACGACAGCTTTGGTCGCAATTTACTTGTTGCGAAAGACGCAATCATAAACGCAGGTACTGAGATCAGTGAGAGTGGGAGTGCCCATGATACGACCATGGCTGTTCTGAAAGCCACACCTGTTGTTTTGTTGAGGCCTGTTATAGGTGTCACAGAAGCTGCGTCGAGAGCATTACTAGGAATCAACAACCAGTTGGATCCTACCCAAAAGGATTACACTGAGGATAAGTACAAAAGGGTTAAAAACTAACTTGGTTCTTTGGGTGATTTACATTGCATGGTTAACGATAAATAATGACGTGTTGATTTAATAGGTGTCATGTAGTAACTTATGGTTTCTGAACCTTGACAGAGTCGCCACCCTTCTTTGAAGACTCAAGAGCAGCTGCAACGATAGCCAAGTGGTGGAACGCAGTCTCCGGCTTGGAAACAACCAATGACTTGTCTTTCTTGACTACAGCTTCATGGAGGTTCTTGAACTCATCTTCCAAACCAAAAGAACCGTTTTCCTTATACTCAATGATAGAGTCGACTCTTGCTTCCTGAGCAGAGCTGCCAGTATTGATGGTTACCTTGCTTGATGGGAGACCAGCAGAGAAGTCAGCAACGATGGAACCATTATCACCATAAATGGTGAAGCTTCCATGTTTTTCAGTGGCACCAAAGGCAGAGCCATAAGTGAAAGTGCCAATGACCTCAGCCTCTGTTCTCATGGTAGAAAACAAGATATCATCACTTCCAGAAGTTTCTCTAACTTGTTTTGTCAAAGCAGAGACGGAGGCGATTGGCCCAAGGACCTTTGTCAATAGGGCCAACTGGTGAACACCTCCATCACTGAGGTAACCACCGATGTGTTCAGGCTTTAATCTCCAAGATGTGTTCATGAAAACGTTATTGGTGTTGAATGGACCTGTGTAGTGATATGTAAATCCTACAACGTTGCCAATTTTTGGAAGTTGTTCCAAGATGATCTGACCAACCTTGAGGTACAGCCAGTTCTCAGCGATGATAATAGGAATGTCCGTACTTTGGTCAAGCTTGACTATGGCCCTGGCGTCCTCGATAGTAGCAGCGATTGGCTTCTCAATGATGGCTGGCTTACCGTTCGCAACGGCCTTTTGAAGGGCATCCAAATTGTATTGCACTGGCAACAAGATATCCATGACATCAACATTGTCATCAGCCATGATCGACTCAAGAGAGTCATGGACGTTCTCTTCAGGGATGTTTGCCTTCTGAGCAAACTGGAGGGCTTTCTCCTTTGTTCTGTTGAAGGCTGCAGCTGGGGTAAACTCCTCGCTGAGACCCTGTAAAGTTGGCAAGTGGTTGTTTGTAGCAAAGATTCCTGTACCTATGATACCGATCTTCAAGTTCTGCGACATTTCTGTTGGCGTGTGTGTTCTATGGGGCTTTTGGGACTGGACAGAAACGTAGAGTGGTGGTGAAATACTGTATTTATACGTGTGGAGTTGTGCTTTCCGGGATTGTCGTGTACACCAGTGCTTGCGCAGCAAAACGCACCTCGCACGGAGAAACATGCGAGGCATAATGGTTTTTCCGATCCGATAAATTCGTGTATGGCCGTGAAGAGTTGACTGCTGTGGACAGTGGGGACAGTGGGGACGTCAATTGAGTTGACATGCATTATGGGCGAGCCTTACGCCCCATGGAAGGATTTGCTCCAGTGTCTGAATACATTTATGTTCAGATTCCATAATCGCATCCAGGTCGGTGATGTCGTTTCAGAAAATCTAGATTTACAAGGCGAAGCCGGTTACTACATCGGTTCGATATTATTACGTAGTATTTATTAGGGTAAGAGTTCAATGATATCAATAATAAGAGTGTTTTTCCTTGATGAGTCTCTGTAACAGCCAACAAACAAATGCGGCAATGATCGAGATACCACAGATCAACACCAAGATCATATTGGAGTACTCATATTGTCTCTTTGCATCCGCTGGCCAGCCAGAGTACAGAGCATAGGTAGCCATGACAGAACCCAAGTTACCCAAACCAGTGACAAGGGCACTAGAAACAGCAATACCAATGTCCCCGTGCTTGCGACCAAAGATATCAGCTGTCATGGACATACAAGTTGGCACAGTAGGACCCAAACCGAAACCTGCAATCAACAATCCACCATAACGGCTCCATTTGTTCTTAGCATATGTGCACACAACCAAACCAATGATGATTATCACAGTGGCACACGAAAAGATGAGAGGCCTGAACTTCTTGAAGATATCAGAGAATGGGGTGATCAGCAAGATAGCAGCAAGATCAAACAACCAGATTGGTGCATAAAGTAAAGACACGTCAATAGAACTGAGGCCAAGAACAGATCTAATCAGGGTTGTACCAAACACAGCCAAGCCGAAACCTGTACCAACAACACCAAAGTACATCATGATCAAAGGCCAGATCTTGACGTCGATAAGGATGTTCCAGATATCTTTAGCGGACCAGGTCAACTTCTTTCTGTATTGTGACATATCTTTCTCGTGGAGTAATCTGTCGTTCTCATTCAAAGGGAATCTGTTCAATTTCTTAAGCTTAGCAAAAAGCGTAATCGTAGTGTGTCTCTCCTTTTGGTTATCTGGTAACCACACTAACAAAGTGACACCGACAAAGACAGTGACAACACCATACACAAGGAAGAGCCATTTCCAGCCTTCTCTGCCTCTAGTCATATCCATCTTTTGGAACCCAGCAGCGACAAGACCAGCAGCAGCAGCAGAGATCTGTGCAGCAGTGAAATAGTAACCGACTCTTCTAGTCATCCTATGTGGCGGATACCATAGACTGATGTAGTAACTGAGACCAGGCCAGGTACCTGCACCACACATACCAGAAATGAATCTAATGGCAATAATACCACCGGCGTTGTCCAAGGCAGCATAGCAAGCGTAAACCAAACCAACAGACATCACAATACGAGACAACCAAGCCTGTGGCGCAACTCTGGTCATTATGATGTTCATAGGAACATCGAAGATGATGTAACCAACGTAGTAAAGAGCAGATGCGGTAGAAGTGTCCTTTGCAGTCAACTTCAAGGTCTGCTTCAATGAGTGTCCAGCTTCGTAATTCATCGTGAGGGCATTACCATATGCAGAGGAGCCGAACGAGGTCAAGAAGTATAAACACCATAGGGCAGGGATTATCCTGAAATCCAGATGGAGATAGATCTTATCCAGTCTTGCGAGCTCTTCTTCAGTGAACACAACCTCATCGATTCTTTGTTCCTCGTTCGTCACTTGGGTCGAGGTCTTGTCCTCCACGTCACTCATGTCGGTTCTTATGTGATTGAAAAGAGTTTAGAGGTGTAGAAAAAGAGGTGGGAAATGCCTCTATATATACATTATCGAGTGTGCGGTCAGCTTTTTCCAACAATTCTTTCAGCGTGGGCCCTGGTGCATCTTGTCCCACACTTTTTTTCATTATGGACTCTTTGTAATTCCTTTTTTCGGAAATAAATTTGAATCATGAGTCAGATTATGACTCGTGGTTGGTGAAGCACAATCGGTGATTATGATTGATTTTCATACACATCATAGATAGTTGTTGAGGATGCGTAAGACCCTAGGTAGCCCTTTACTCTTATTAACACACGAAAGAGTTCAACCCAACAATTGCTAAACAAATCAGGAACTACAAAAATGATACGTTACTTTGTAAAATTCATTACTCATGGAAGCATCAAGTTCATCTCCCATTCCTTATGCACGCTCAGCCAGTTGTCGTTGATCTCCGAATTCTTTCTGCGTCTCCAAACCTCGAACATGATTTGTCTGGCTCCCCAATAAGATCCAAGTCCTACGGTGGCCAATTTGGCCGCCCATTCTCTGAAACGATTACGCAAAGCAGGCTCTGTAGCAGAACAACCGGTAATGAATCCTTGCCAAAACATAGGAAGGATCATCACAGTCCCTGCTTCATTCATCTTCTGAAGGTTCTCCAGATGTTCGACACAATCAGTACAATGCTTCTGAAGGAAAATATCACCGAGCTCACGAACCAAAGTGAAATAATATACAATCAGAGCGTTATGGAAGGAATGCATATGGTGATATAATCCCTCATGAAGTGGTGAAAAGAACTTTCCCTCATCCTCGTTCAATTTCCACTCCGGTTTCCACTCTAGAAGCTTCTTCTCAAAAGTGGCACAGATTTTTTTGAACTTGTTCTCATCTTTCACCTTTGGATGACTCTGCAAATAGAGCTTCAGCTTAAGAAGCCTCACAGCTTTACTGAAGAGTAAAATCAATGAGTTAGGCATACCATATAGTGCCTCTGTCAACATAATTTCTTGAAAAGCTTTACTCGTGGATGTCTCGTTGTCGATTAATTTTGGCTTATATTCTGTCTCTTGCAAGGCTTTACTAACAAATTCAATACCAAAAAGACCATCATCAAGATCAATGCTTTCTTGGGATTCACTTCTAATGTCTTCGGACTCATCCAACATCTGAAGGTATTTCTCCTTTTGATCCTCGGTGACACTGGACAGATTCTGGAAGTTGGTAGAGTCTTGAACAAGTTTCAAGAAGGAGAAGATTCTATGGAGTGACTTGGCCTTTTTACTCATCTGTGGTCTCTCTTCCATTCTCCTTGCAATGAATTCACCACATAGAGATAAATGGTATTGACAATCAGCCATAGTACCCCAGACAACATCAATAGTGTTCATCGAAAGAAAGCTTACCACCACGTCTTTGTATCTTTCATTATTCATTTTGGATATGCTCAAGTCTCCTTGGAGCATCTTCTTCAAGAAAGCACTTGCTTGAGATCTGAACTGGATACCCAAATTCAGAAAGAACTTCATCTCTGTTGATCCCTTTTCAAACTTGGACTGTAAGTTGAAGCAACTCACAGCTAACAGGGCATTTAACAAAGACATTCTTGAGTTGGACGATTTGCCCATAGCTGCCAAATCACCAAGAGCTAAGACAGCTCTCGGGAAGTAAATCATTTTCCATGGATTCTTAGGAAACATTACCACTGTCATGATATCAGCAAGGTTATGGAAATAATGGTCCAACAAGAATCTCGTCAATGAACTTATCCGAAGACCAGTTGTTGGGATGTTCAAAGAAGGGTTCAGCTCTGGTAAAACTGGTGTATTGATGATTTTTATGACATTCTCTGGCATACTGGACTCGGCTGTCTCTATCACAATAGAATTGGGTGATCTCTGAGCATCTGATGATAAAGATCTTACCGGCCATGGGGCCTTAGCATGAGATTGTGGGCGCACTGCATTGAATACTTCACGGTCATAGGCAAATGCATCAGGTTCATTCTGGAAGAGTGATGTTGTTGTTGATGCAGGTGACCCAGCATGGGTTCTTCCAGGGATGATTCCAGCCTGGGATGATTGGAAAGGGTATAAAAGCTCTGAGAACATGTTTAATTGGTCATTTGATGTTGTTGCAGCAGTTGCTGATAAAAGGGCATCGAAACGTAATTCATTGGACAACCACTCATGATTCATCTTAAACTGATCATGTTCGAAGATGTTACCAGGTTGCCAGTTAAGTTTCGGTATATCATTCAATGGATTTAAATTATCAGCGATTGGTGTAGTTGGTCTGCTGTTACTTCTTCTGATCGAAACTGAGGATTTAGACCTGCTATCATCCTCAGTTGGAACTTCTTGCATATTATCCAACCTCTGTCTTGCATATTTGTTTTTTGTGAGCTTCCTTCTTTTCCTGAGAATATCACTCGGTATATTCTTCAAGCCTTCAAACACTCCAAAGGGTCCCTGTAGCCAAGTCTGGCTCTCTTCGATCAACGAATAATCGGGGCTATGTAGAAGTCCCAAATCTCTGTCCATCTCCTCATAAGTCTCGTACTCTCGATGATACTTCACAAACTCGATGTTCCTTCTCTGGAATCCCTTCTGAGAGCTCTCTTCATCGTCCTCAGCGGATTCGGAAGACCGTAACTGGTATCCATACTTGTCAAATTGGATAGGTTTAGACCAACATAGCTGAATGGAGTAGCCAGCACACACGAACCCCGACTTCTTGCACCTCTTACAGAACGGTCTCCCCAAGTCACACTTGATCTTCCGAGAACGACACGTGGCACACCCTGTGAAGGTCTTTGTCTTCTTCTTCTTCGAAATCTTAGTAAGTTCACCATTCACGACTGTGGTCCTATCATTGACGCCAACCTTGGCACTGGTCATCAGGGATTAACGGGTCTTACGAGCTATATCTCCCACTCACAATCTTCTCTTCTCTATACCTGCGTGCGTTGTCTTGTCTTCAACAACGACTGGCCGACTTTGTTCGACCACCAGCGGAGCGTTGTTCTCTCTAAGAATTATTTTATTATCTCACAGGCACAGATTTTTTTAGCCTCTCAAAGCTTTAGGGGACCACCAAAATTGACACGAAAATAGCGGGCAAATTCTTTCGGTTCTCGTCAGACTTAGAGTGCGACTGGTGTGCTATATGTACACTGGTTTAATTCGCTCACTAGATATTATAAAATCCTCGAATTAATACATAATTATTACTCTTAACTACTGCTGTTACCACATCATATATATCAAATTCGGAATATTGAATTACCGGCGATTATTTATATATATATTATTGACTAATGTCATGAATTGAGAAGTAAAAAAGAATTCCGGTACCGGGAATCGAACCCGGGGCTCGACGGTGAGAGCGTCGGATGTTAGCCACTACACCATACCGGAGAATGGTTAATATTCGTATGGTACTGTTTATCTAGTCACATCTATAGTTTCGACAAGAATCAAAAAGAATCAAAAAATGATTTCGCCCAGGATCGAACTGGGGACGTTCTGCGTGTTAAGCAGATGCCATGACCAACTAGACCACGAAACCATTTTCGAATTCTTCTTTTCTTGCTTTTTATTAGTATATTTGGAGTTGTATTCCAATGGACTCTTTCTTCAGTTGTTGCATTTCCGATATATCTATTGGTTCATACTGACTCTCAACGCTTCAGCGTTGAAATAAGTGACAATGAGAATATATCAGTGGGTGCCCTACCATGCTATTGTGGAATCGGCTCGCTTGTAGACTGATGATCAGTCTCAAGAGATACCCTGCTATCCCTCCGCCATGTGATTCACTCTCCTTGTCATTCAGTAGAGGATAGACGACACCAAGATGGAAAAAGATACTTTATGTATTCACTACAGCAGGCGGTGTAAAAGTAGGCTTACACATGATCAACAGCTATAAAGATTTGAAATTAAAATTTAATAATAAGATCGGAGATCCTGTATTAAAACTTGCAAGTTGGCGGTTACAGCACGGTGCACCTAATTCGGTGGTCCTCATTGGCCTTCTCATTGCAGGGATTTTTCTATCATTGTTTGCCACTATCAACTTTAGAATGATCGCCGACTTCGCGAGCTGATAATTTCAACGTCACAATGCAAGCGAACCACAGTCAACAAAGAAACAAATCCATAACAACACGAAAACAACGACCTTTATACATATGCAAAATGTCTTTTTCTACTTCTAAGCGTAAGCCAAAACAAAGACTCTTCACAAAGGACGTGAAATCCCTCCTCTACGCCTTTGGCGATGTTGAAGAACCGCTACCAGACACTGTGAATGCGGTGGAAGATATCCTAATGAACTATGTCCTGGACCTATGTCATGATGCCCATGCTTACTCCAAAGTTACCTGTCGACAGAAGGTCAGGGTTGATGATTTCAAGTTTGCTTTAAGGAAAGATCCTTACAAGTATGGTAGATTAGAAGAATTGTTGAAGATGTCAAAGGCTATTGAGACTGCAAGAAAGGAATTTGACAGCAGTGAAGGTAAGAGTCTTAAGAACGTGCAAATTGATGAAGATGAGGAAGAGGCTGGTACCAGTAATGGAACGCTGAACGACCCTAACTCTACAGACAAATCGAGGGCGTCAGATAAGAAAGCAACCAAGAGCTCGAAGAAAGATGACAACAGACCGAAGAGAAAATACACAAAGAGTGGTAAAGAGAGAAAGCCATATAAGAAGAGAGCTAAGAAAGGTGAAACACAAGGTCCTGTTATCATGCCTGCAGCTCCATCCAAGGCTGTCTAATGAATGTAACGAAACTTTTGTGTATTTGTAGAAGAAATAAAGACATGGTGTAAGAAAGCAGTACTTGAGAAAGTCAGAAAAGTTTATGTATATCATTTAGATAGCTCTATGCTTTCTTCAAACTGTGAACGCAACAATTTTGTGCAAATACTCCTCGTTCTTCTCAAAGTCAAACATGGAGTTACCGACAAACTTGTTCCACCAGATGTTGAGTTTATACATCATATAGTTTCTCAAATTACTAGGGAGATTGATGTAGCTCGAACCAATGAATTTTAATGCGCCCCAAACAGCGTTCATTTCTTCGTAGAATGCCTTTTCGATTGATTTTCCCTCTCTTTCAGTTCTATCCTCTCTAATTGGTTCGGCTTCTAACTCATCAATTTCTTGGACCAAATCATCTTCGTTATCCAAAGTAGTTAGCTTCTGCTCATATTCCTGATCCTTCAGGGCCTGCAAATAGCTAAAATTCTGGATAGATTCAATTGATTTTGTGAGTCTATCAAATGTGTTGAAAAGACTAGCGATTTCATTCTTATGAAGATGTTCCAATGTCTTCTCATCTTCAAACAAGATCTTTAAGGCGGTAGCGTAACCAGTTGATTGAATCTTACCCCAAAGACGGCATCTGTCGCAAGTGACACAATCCATAAGTTTTGTAACATTCTTAAATTTGGATCTAAATTCATCTTTGATCTCTCTGTTGTGGAACATAGTATCCTCGTTGAAGACATTCAGATCATGAGGAAGGTTTTGGATGATGCTATTGATCTCAGACTTGATCTTTTTGTTATTCTGATGGTTATGCTTGTTGAAAGTTGCATCACTGAGGAATGGCTCCAATTTGAGGATGGCACGCGTCACGAGAGCATAGTTGAAATAGATGTTAGCGATTCTTTCCGGGAATTCTCCAACCTTGAACTTGAACAGCTCGAGGTTTGGCTCCCAAGTGTTCGTTTCGTTGTTGTAGTATTCATTGGACAGATGCGTCGAGACGGAACTATGGAATCCCGAGATGATCTGATAGAAGACCTGTTGCTCTATGGTACATTCTCCTTCCAAGTGATGTTGGTAGATCATGCCCCAGATGTTACGTTCCGGAGTGGGTATGTACCCTGTGAATCTCTCTGGGTTTCTCGATATGTCGATGATCACACCATCTCTATCGTTGATCTCACACCACTCGTCATCTTCCACGATCTGATTGTCGTTACTCTTTGGACAGAGGGAGTCCAAAAAGGAATCCTCATTCAAATCCCCGAGATCGCGCTGTGAATTCTCCAAATCGTAGTCGTAATCGCTAGAATGAACATCCAAGTCCAACTGGCAGCCGGGACTGAAGCATATAGACTGGCACTCAAAGAAGGGACAGTTCATATCTAACTGAAACTTGAACTGCTTGAAGTAATCTTCGTTCACCAGTTGGTGTACCTGGGCTCTCACTTTCGAATTCACGTCGTTAATTCTGGCATAAGTCAAGTCACAACACTCATCACTAATCAAGGCATCGGTATCAATCTCAAACAACTCTTTGGCGCAGACCGCCGAACACAGCGCTAACATCCCACTTAGTAACTTCATGCTCTTCATACCGTTTCGACTGATCAGAAGGACAAACGCAAAATTTAGAGGTTTCGGAAGTGCCAACAAAACCATCCGCATTTCACACCTGGTGATTTGGCCACTTTATAAAGCTGTGCGTAGTGGCAACATCCTTACACCACAGAGGGTTTAGTCAGCCTGTGGATTATTCTAGGGTGTGATGAGGAGAGAGGTGTACGTGTTCATTTTCTGTTGGACGATTTGTTCTATCAATAACTACATAGAATCTCATCTTCTGCTACGTCTCAAGATCGGTTTTGTTGAGGCGTGGCTCAGGACTCAGGCCTCGGGCTTGTCAATTACTCTTTGATCAAACAGTTCTCTAATGACATCCAAGATCGTCTGATTCTCCTTGGAGAGACCTCTCTGTATGATGACTTTGTTCAGATTGAACTTATTGTTGTGCGCATAGCTGCGGTCTTGTTGCCTCTGCTCGTGGGCTCCTCTCCTGTTATTATGCTTTTCCACCGAAAAGCTTTCATTTTGGTTCGTAGATGTCACCAACTTCTCTTCTCTTGAATGTGGCGGTGACTGTGAAGACTCTGGTTCAGATTTTTTGCTATTGGAGATCTTCTTCATCCAGTTGGCCTTTCTCTGCTTGATCCACTCGTCGATATCCGTCTGTGTTTCCAATTTGACAGTCGTCCCGGCAATCGGCAGAGCAGGTTTCTCTTGTATCTCCACAGCATTTTCCTTTTCCAGGATGTCTTCCTCTTCCCTCACAACAGTAGCCGGCTCTGATCTCAGGTTGGGCAGATGAACTGGTAAATCTAGCGTATCAGCTTTGAATCTCTTGTTTGAAGTGTCACCCTCGTCTGATGATCTCTTCCCATAGATGAGGTCCATTATAATGTGTTGCGCGTTGTAGTATAATCTAGGCAGTATGGTTTCAACTCACTCTTCTTCACCACCAAGGTCAGCGGCTTTTCGCTTATGGAACATCATCATACTCTTTCAATTTCAATTTCCATTTTGTTCTGCCTCCTCCAGCCTGCAAGTTTTTTTTTCTTTTTTTTCCGCAGCCCAGAGGCCTGAGCCTGCCTGCACAGTTCAGGGTAGACTACGTCTATCTGAGGTGTTCCCACATCTAACACACAGAGATAGTAGATATCTAATCCAAGGTATTGAGTATTTAGTTCTTCAAATATTTGATACGCCCCAAGTCCATCCTGGGGGGGGTTTTAACTCTCTCAGAATGACATAGCACAAAACTCCTTTCCGTCAGAACTATGTCTCAAATTTCCTCCCAGTCATGCTTCAGGAACGCAATTGCTTCTCTCAAAGGAAGTTATTTTTACCTCATATGACTCTCTCAGAGTATTATAGGGCTCAAAACACATCAATATTCACATTTTTTAATAGTTTGTTTGGATTTTTTTTTTATTTCGATATTGTGAGTTTTCTGAAGAATATAGACCTTAAAAATTGTTCTTCTAATTTAGTAGGATGGTCAAAATAGAAACAACAACAAAATCAATGAAAAAGGTCAAAATCAATTATGAGGATAAGTACGCTTTATATACCGATCACTGAAAATATTATAAGATGTGAAGTTACGAATTGTAGACCATTATACTCCAGGAATGAATCAATAACATTGATGAGCAAATCGCGGAGAACCTTGATTCTTCAGGGTTAGTACTCTATATCCCATTCCAATCCTCAAACAAAGAGTATTTCTACAACAAACTGACATGGTATTCATAAATGGCCTATGAAGCGTCCATAGTTTTCCATTTTCGTCAGTTTGTACAGAATTCTACCGATCCGTGCAAAATCGGCGCAACAGACTTGACACAAAAACTCATATTCACTTTTAAATCACAAAAGTAAAATTACCAACTTTTCCCGCTTCCTACTATTGTTCATCACGTCAAAATTCTATAACTAAGGCATTCATCTAGGCGGACTCACAGACCTTATTCTGAGAGTTTGTTGGATTTGTTGGACTTGTTATATTTCTTGAGTTCCTGACTTCTACCCATCACCAACGTCAAACTTCATCCACTGTTTGTTTTGACCATGTCTCTTGACGAGAAGCACCTTGCGGTTAAAATTGTTGCTGAGACTGGTTCTCAGTGTTCTGCCACTACTGAAGTGTCTCATGGGTCGTGGTACCACATTGATTCCTTCAGACATTCAATGGCCTTTTTCGGGTTTGCGTTGTTTGTCTTGTTCACCGACCTTGAAGGTCCAAACACCCAATGTGTCGCTTCCAACTCCAACATGCTTGCCATGGTGTTTTTGTATCTCATGGATACGAGTCCGGTTCTTGGATATTATGCATTTTGCGCTGGGTTTAACTCATTTGTTGTTGGTTTCATCGGTATTATCAGCAATGCCTTAGATATCAAGGCCATCATGCAACAATTTGATGAGGGGCACCCTCCAGAGAACATTTTTGACTGCTTGACTGAGCATAAATGGTTGCTTTGGTGGCACATCGGCATTGTCGCTAATACTATCGTGTTGTCGCTCGTGTATGCTTTGGATGTCAGACAAGCCAAACGTCAATCCAAATGTCAAACCAAGGTGTTGAACAACGATGTAACAACATTCATCGAAGCCTGAGAAGCCTTTTAGTGGTATCATTAGGATTTAAAGCTTAAAAGTTAAGGTCCTCTATTGCTCATGATTAGAAATTAAATTTCAACGATAATGAAGACACACTTTTAATGTCAGTAGGTCATCAAAACCCAGAAACCAAATGAACCGACAGCTCACTACGCAGAAATCAGGATCACGGCAGGAGTGGATAAATAGACGGAAATTTAAGGGCGGTATCTTTCTAAAAGCCCAGTTCAGTGGATTTTGGATTGACCTTCGAGTGCTGCATCCAACTGATACGATTCATAACTCTACGTCAATTTACGAACCGTTTACGGTGGGGGTGCAGAGTTTAAATTAGCTTAAACTTACCCATTTCGAATTTTACGACAATATTATCAGGTATTATGAGTAAATGATGATATTTGTGAGAAGTGTTAGTGGAATTGACCACCCTGTAGTTCTAGACTGAACTTATATAGGGACTGATCCTGGCACCAAACTCTCACTAGAGAATCTCTGATGCATTGCACCGGAAATCTCTCTGAATGGATCACTATGAGATTCTGATGTTTCAAGTTGATCTACAGGATAAGGGTGAAAAAATCGTCAATAAATCATTAATTGCAATCAGGCAATCACGACTCCCAAGAGTACTTTGTCTTCCAGTGTGGAAATCCAAGGCCAACACCCCAATCATCTTGAATATATCTCTTAGGATGAGACTCTCCAATCTGGTCCAACCTTTCGATATCCTCCTGTGTCAGATTTGGAATGGTTTTCATCCCAGGGATACGAGCTGGGTTAGATGTTCTAGTAATCAGAATTCTTCCACGCAGCAAGTGATATGCATATATAACAGAAGCAGGTTGAAAATTGTACTTCTTTGCAAGTTCTAACACGACAGGCTCTTTCAACAACGGAACACCAGTAGACCCCAATGGCGAAAAGGCGGCGACTTTGACACCCAACGACTCAGCATACTCAACCAAATCCAAAGATGGGATCTTTGGATGTAATTCAATCTGCAAAACAGTCGGGACAACACCAGTTTCATCAACTGCGCGCTTCAAGTGAGCCTGTGTAAAGTTGGAGACACCAACACTCTTGACCAAACCTTTCTTTTGTACTTCCAAGAGTTGCTTATAAGTGACCAACCAGTCGCCATCCTCATCGAATTGCAAGACACCATTTTCATCGTAGGGGTTCTTTGGAAACCCTTCTTCATTTGCTCCCTTAAAACAGACCGGCCAATGTTGCAGTGCCAAGTCAACGTAGTCTAAACCAAGGTCGCTCAATGACTTCTTGATTGAGTACTCAGCTCTATCCCATAGGGCAGGCCACACTTTGGTTGTGATGAAAAGATCTTCTCTCTTTATTGTTCCCGTCTTGAACAGATCTTTCAAGAAGTTGCCGATTGTTGGTTCACTGCCATAGTACCATGCTGTATCAATACTTCTGAAGCCGTTGTCAATTGCAGCCTGGAGGACACCTGGGAGAGTCTTGAACTCCTCCTCTGTCCATGGAGTACCAATTGTGAGTGCAGGCATGACATTGCCATCGTTAAGCTTAACTGTGAGTTCCACGGTGTTGGTGGTCATTGCGTATAGGACTGTAACGTTGTTCGGTAAGACCAATTGATTCCACTGAGGTAGTTCTATACCTGTGGCAGCAATTCTTCAATGGCTTTCGGCAGATTATCAGCGGCTGTGGGTATTGGGGACGAGGTGCTGTGATTATTAATTCGCGCGCATTGACAACATCCAGTACCTCTTCACGCAGCAGTCTTGCCCACAGCAGTTGACAGCCAGGCATCACAGTACAGCTGGAGGATGTCACTCTTCTGACGAAAGAATCTCAAAGGCTGCTTTGAAATCCGTTGGTTACCAATCGCTCTGCCAGGTCAATGTGTTCTACCAGTGGCCATGTTTCCAACCCATAGGCACCAGGTGGATCAACTTCAACTACGCTTGTCTCTGATCTATAGGATCCACCACCGGGCCCTTCTATTCCGCCCCCATGAGCGGCCCATATCTTCCTTCACAGGGATGTGTGACACGATCATCCATATAGCACGCGAGCTGCATCCTCTATGCGAAAAGATCAAACATATGTAGGATATACATGTAACCTGCTGATGTTCTACGTTATTGTATTCCAATATCCGCTCATTTCCAGCTTTGATTTCTACATCACCAACATTGCTGTTGTGTCATTGCTATAACCCCTAATTCCAGACTCACCAGCACAATCCCGAGAGGTTATCCAAACGCTTGATATTGCACATGCATGAGCATCAAAGCCGTTATGCCCGATAAGCTCGAGAGACAAGTAATTGATACTGTCTTGCTTGTCTGTATTTTTTGTTGTTATTAGGGTGTACTAACCACCTAGGGATATATCTCCTCTTGTCATACTCTTAGAAGGCTGGAAGGTTGTCTGCCTAATTCAAACTCTATAGACGTTGTTGTTCGACTTCGACAGTCAGCGGGAGTCGTACTCAATGTTAGAATCGTTACCAACCCTCTGAACTCATACAGTCCTGTTGTATAAACATATAATAATGTATTTCCAACAGATAAAATATAGTTATGAATCGAACTAACCAACTCTTTCTCCCAGAGAAAGCACCTCACCGGCTGGCTTTTATCTGTTAAAATAATTAACCATATAATTTCACCAGAATATTCATTATGATACAAGTAATTATGCTGAGCTTAATAATTGTCCAACTGGAATCCGCAAAATTGATGAAGGTCGCAGAGATTGGTCTTTCCGAGGATTTATAACACAATGAAAAGAGTTAATATAGTAAGCATCATGTTGATTGTGTGAATGAGGACTCCAGATATCACAGATATATACAGAAAACTCTTTTGGTAGGTGAGATGCGTTTTTGTTACTTATTCGGAGCACAATTCAATTTTTCCAGCACAAGAAGCCAGCAGTATGCTGCGCAGCCTCATAACATCTCTTGACCCGCAAAGAAGGTGCTTGATCTCGCCTTGTATTTAGATAACTTGCACCAAATTAGGATTTTGAGAGGTCACCTTAAAGATGTGAGAATTTCAAAGATCATAAGATTTGAGCTTTCGTCGCTCTTCTGATCTTTTGAATTATGTCTAGTTAGGTGAGAAATACATCCTCGAGATCAACGCCTTGCATTTTCAGGGACATGAGGACTCGCTTCAATCTTCAGAGTTCATGAACCCTTCCCATATCTTTATGAGTCGAAAATGGAAGAAGAAAGGGTTAAAAACATTCCCAACATTTCTCTTCTTTCCATGAAAGAGGATTACGACGTCATATTCAACGACAATCCACTTTTCTCAATCTTTGATGATCCACATGATGATTATACCTTCCTTGTGAATGAGATGCTCCAGAATGCAGTCGCTTTATCTATACTTTGGTGTGTTTCAGGATTCGAAGGATCGTTAAATCTCGAACCAGAGGATAAGCATGTTAGCTTGGTCTGTTTGATTCTCTACCTTATAACTTTGACTCTACACGCCATCAAACACTTGGGAGGGATTTCCTATGTTCATTCTTGGACCTTGATAGTCTCTCTGTCAACGAATTCCGACTTCTGAAGTATTGATATGATCTTCTTCAATACTTTTGCTGGAGTTACTGACCTGATACCTTGATAGCATAAGAATCTTCATATCACTCATCCCTGGGGCTTCACAAAAGGCTCTGCAAAACTTTGGAAGTGTTCTCACTGACACGATTCAATCATAAGCGATCAAAAATCCAAAAAAGCCTATTAATCACAAGTGGTCTGAGGCACCAAGTTCCAACTTGTGAGCATGGTCCAGCAAACAAAACCTACCAGCAGCCAAGAAATCGGTATGTAACGTAATCCGGATCGGTCAAACGCTTCGCCTTTTTGCGCCAAAACAACGTTTCTCTTTCGCCACTTTGTCGCTCCCCACCCGAAATTTTGTGGGGGGCCGACCGAAATTCTTTTTGAGTGGGAAACAAACGGACCGTGGAGCTGCGCGATCACACAAAGCTCAACTTCAACTTCAAATCCACAAGGACACACAGAAGGAAAGAATCCCCCTAAGCAATGTCCCAACAGGTTAATCGTGCTGCCACCCAATCAATCACAAGCAAGTTCCTCAACAAGGAGACCTTGAAGTATGTGAACTTCTGGAAGAGTGAATGATGAGATCAACTTTGGACTCATTGTACTAACAAATTGCCCGTAGGTATGTCTTCACTACACACTTTTGGGGCCCGGTCTCCAACTTCGGTATCCCAGTGGCTGCTATCTATGACTTGAAGAAGGATCCAGAGACCATTAGTGGCTCAATGACCGGTGCGTTGATCGTTTACTCTGCTGTCTTTATGAGATATGCCCTTGCCGTGTCCCCAAAGAACTACTTGCTCTTTGGGTGTCACGTTGTTAACGAGGCTGCGCAACTGGGTCAAGGTTACAGATGGTTGAACTACTGGTACTTGGGTGGTAAGAAGGAGCTCACCGAGAAGTGAGAAGACGGTTTTATAATGACAACATAATGACGCTATACAGTTCACAAACTACATCTCTTTTTCTATATTGATATTCATTAGATTGCGTAATAGCATCAACCATCAAAAATACCCTTGGTCTTGTCAACATTTTGGGTTGGTCCAAATTGATCTTCTCTTTGTGTAGGACCTAATCCAACTGCTTGAGACTCTGGGCTAGCCTGTTTCTGTTCGTCCAGTTTACGCCTCTTTAAGGACTCCATATACTGTACCTTGGCGTCTTCAATCACTTGATTGCGGGCATTGACTAGATTCTGAAGTGTGAGACTCTCAGTCATCGGATCTCCCCAAGTTACCCTAGCATCACTATCACTACCTGGTTCGAGGGGTATTAGTCCCATTTGTCCAGGATCGCTTTGTAACGTTTCTTGGTCAAGATTATCAGTTTCATCATCAGGTACATCAGGTATATCATTCATCCTATCTTCAAAGCTTTCATTAGCATCATTTGGAACAAATAACGGTTCCTTATCATGTTCAAGATGCATTCCATTCTCATCCAATGCGACATTGACATCCACATCTAAGGCAATAGGTTGCTTTTGTGCTTTTGCCCTGGATCTTCGAAACCTATTTGACTCAGGCAAAGGAATATTAACATCGTTATCCGTATCCAATATCATCCGTATCGTAACATTATTCTTATTAATCTCAAAGAGGATCGGATCACCACCATTCTTAAACCAACACTCAACAGGTTCACCGTGGAGTCCCAAATTCAGGAAAGTTTTAAACTCTTTCAGCCTGAAAACCACTTTATTGTTTTCATCATCGTCATTGATCATCAGATCTTGCAGTTCATGTGTGTTAAACCTCATATTCACAGCCATCGGTTGTTTCAAGATCTCTTTTTCCTTTATGGAGATTCCTCTTGTGAAGGCAGTGACACTAAACTCATTCCGAGTGATCTCCATCTTGAATTGATCAGTAGAACCTGCATTGTCCAAGAACATCCTCAGTGTGCCGACATCTATCATCAAGAAACTAACCGTGATCGGAGTAGTGGGGTCCTGTTTCTGATCAAAGAAAGTACCCTTGTAGTAATTTGAAAGCTTCTGAGTTTCTGGAGCACATGGCGTATAGAACGGAAGAAATTTTTTCCTTATGAATCTCTTTGTGTACATCTCGATCTGTAGTCTATACCTCAAACTCGAAGAACATGAATCACTAGCATCTAAACTGATCTTGAAAGTCTCGACGTCATCCTCATGTTTCTTAAAGAGCATGGATAGTAACTTGGCTCTTACGGAAAAAGAATATATTACTTCACCATCCAACTCACTCAGGCCTTCGCAGAAGGTGTCCGTGTTGAATTCAAAACTTCTGAAAAAGGGCACTTGGAAAACTAAATCCATGAAAGACGTGTATGCTGTGTTCTTATTCGAAACCGTCAGTCCCGTCCTGGATACCGTAAACCTGATCTCATCAGATACTTGAGCCACTGCATGGAGACAACGGCACCACAACGACCTGCTGTCCTGCTGCTCGATAGTGGCAGAGAACGATGCCACCATTCTTGAGCTTCAGCGCGTCGTATTTTTTGTCGATGTTCAAAAGCTTAGCCCCGAACCTGTTTTGTTTATAATCAACAAACATCAAAAGACGGAACAGAGAGGAAAAATCACAACAAAGAATGAGCAGAGTGGCCAAGGACAAGGTGAAGAACACAAGATCGAGGTCTGGATGTACGAACTGCAAGAAGAGGAAGAAGAAGTGCGACGAGATCAAACCGATCTGCACAGGGTGCTATAAGAGAAGCCTTGAGTGCAAGTACTTCGTGGTAGACGGGCCAGATGATGAAGAGGAGGAGGTAGAGGCAGCAATTACCCATGTGAGCTGTATAAGTGTGTTTGGAGACAACTATATGCAAATTATTGAGCCCTGGGTCTCGTCTGAGCTGTCATATATGTTCCCTGTTAATATCGAAACTAATGTGGAGGACTTTTTACCAAGCTTGGATTTGGACGTTGACTTATCCCTAGATACAGATATGATGATCAAACTTCCAACACCTATCACGAGGAGACAGTATCAATACTTGGAATACTTCTTTTCAGATCTTCTACCGGACCTATCGCTGTTACCTCAAGAGTCCAACTACTACTCAAATATCTACCTTCGAATGGCTCTCACAGAAAAAGCTGCTCTCTACTGCATAGTCTGCTGGGGTTGTCGTGCGAAGAAGGGACATAGTATCGATTATCAGAACCGCAATGAAGAGTATGACTCTCTAGTGTCGGTGATCAGAGAAGAGTTGACGCAGATGCAAAGCGACTTGACAAAGCGAAATTTCTTCGCTTGCTTTGTGTGCTATATGATCCTCGTGACGATGGAGATCTCATTCGGGGACACCAAAATGTGGTCACGATACTTCAATGCATGCTTCCATATGGCGAATAAGATGCCTGGCTGCCTGAAATATTTGGAAACTGAGTGCTACACCGAAGGATGGGTACTCTCTCAAAATTTTGCATACTTCGACATATTGGCATCACAGACAAATGAGAATGGAACTTTTTACCCTATCACAGATTACGTTGGCCTCTTCTCCATAGAGGCCCCAAACTCGAGGTCTGACCCAATGCAGGGATGCATTCGTCCGTTGATACTTTTAATAGGTAAGACAGTTAGTCTACTAGTGGAGTACAACGCGCTAAAGATTTCTGCAGATTATCCTGGATGTGATAGGTACAGTGTTGTTTCTGAGATGCTCGAGAAGGCTAATAACCTGGATAATGAGATCAGTTTTTGTAAACCTGATTTGGCAAGTTTGAAATATCTTGCAACAAAGTGTGAGTTGGAGTACCATTTGACACTCTTTGAAGCTTTTCAAATTTCGGCACAACTCTACCTGAGACAGGTGATCAAGAATCTGCCAGCAGTGGTCCCAGAAGTTGAATTATTAACGATGAATCTGAAAGAAGATATCAATGTCCTAATCGAGGCCAAACATTTCAAGAAGAGTCTTGCATTCCCAATGCTTCTTCTGGGGCTTTGTGTCAGTTCTCCAGATGACCGAGCAGAGGTGAAGAGATTCTTTGAAGAGCTGATCAAGCTGTGCGGTTATCTCAGCTCGTATCAGAGTATCTGGGTGGTGATTCAAAGAGTATGGGAACTTAATAACAACGGACAGGTTTATGTTGATTGGTTCAAGATTTCTAAACAACTTGAGTGGAAGTTAAACTTGGCAAGATGAATACAGTACGAAAGTTAATGAATATTCAAACATGTACTTAAAACTAAATCTCATCGATGTCACAACCAACATTGTCATCCAAATCAGGTCTGCGACCCGCAGTGAAGTCGATCTCATGTGTCTTGATGAAACCTTCCTTGAAGTAGAACTTGTCATAGCAGAACCAACAGATGAAGAATACTGGAAGCATGATGTAACTATCTATGAACCCTTTATAGTCAAATGGTTTGAACACTGACCAACCTTGAACAAGTACAAGCAAGACACCCAAAGCGAACCCCACGTAGTCTGTGTAAGGAAACCATTTGGATACAAACGGTAGTTTATCCAGTGCATGCCCTTGAGCAGCCCATGCCGTTCTGAATCGGTAATGTGTCACGATGATACCAGTCCAAGCGATGAAGGCGGCAACACCGGCAACGTTAACAATATAGCCGTAAGCAACACTTGAACCACTTTTGTAAGACAAGATCGAGAGGAAACCAGTCAAATGAACACCATGAATAGCAACCCATGGGATACCGTGTTTAGTTGTCTTGGTCAAGATCTTTGGACCATAACCGGCTTCTGCCCATGTAAAGAGAGCTCTCGAGGCGAAGTAGATGGCACTGTTAATGGATGAGATACATGTTAAAAGGATAAATGAAGTGACAAAGTATTTTGAGTTCGCCCAACCCGCGTTGGTCAAGGCAATTGTCATTGGAGATCTCATAACTTTTTGGGCATTGCTGAAAGCAGGATCGTTGTAAGCAACAGTAATACCGTATGCGACAGTCAAACCAAAGTAGACGTAAAAGATTCTGAACACAGTGTTCTTACAAGCTGTTGGAATGGCTTTTCTTGGGTTTCTTGTCTCTGCAGCAATGACAGAAACACCTTCAACACCAGAGTAGAAGACACCGGCAAAGACAAAGGCATTTGCAATACCTTTGAAACCAGATTTTAATGGATAATTGCCAAATGGGTCATCAGGTTTATGATCTGGGATACCACCGGCAGCATAGATAATAGCAAAGAGGTAGAACCCTGTTAAGTAAACGAGCTTCATGATACCAAGAACGTACTCAGACTCACCCCACCAGCTGACATTCAGAAGCTGGAAACATGTAAAAAAAGCCCAAAGAAGAAGGAACCAGCCATACATTGGGATCTTATCTGTGTAAACGGACATGGCAGCACAAAGAGAGGTGTACTCACTGATTAAATTTGTTATCCATAGAACCACATAGGCCAGAGATAAAGCAGCGCCAAACCCCTTTGACACAAACCTTGAGCCAAGGATAGCAAAGTTAGCATCATAAGCAGCATTCAACTCACCAATATCGAACATACAGATAAGCACAACGATACCGACGAGGGCGAAACCAACAAGCATACCAGCAGGACCTGAGGCAACAAGCATACTACCGAAACCAAGGAATACACCAGGACCAATGATACCGCAGAGTGCGATCAAGTTGACCATTCTGTTCTTAAGACCAGCTTTGAGACCATTAGCCATCAGCACTTCACCGTTATCGTTCTGGACGTAGACAGATCCTGGAGAGAGGACGTCCACTACACCGTTGCTCTTTTCCACATCTGAAGGGAGGGAGGACTCTTTGTCAGCCATATTGTCTATGTGTAAGAACAAACCGATACAGTGGGCTGTTAGAAAGGTTCTTTTCCAGGGTTTAAATAGTAGATCTCGGTCAATCGCTAAGTGGATAATCAAGCTCCGAGATATTTCGTCTTGCCGTGAACTTATTAGAATGTTAAAAGTACTAGTATAAAGCTCGAAACAAGTAGATTATCGTGGTATAGATAGCGACAGTTTTGAGCTGTTTGATCTGTGGGGCGACAGTCAGTTTGTTTTCCGCAGCGCATCAACCCTGTCGTGACGCATCGGATCGACGCTGTTGATACTTATCAGCGAAGATGAGATAAATAAAAGACGGGGCAGACACACGGAAAGAAAACCAACGAGGAAAATGTTTATCTCTCATTTCCAAGAGTGAGCAGTAATGACCATCGACGACATGTCTATGGCTTCGATTGAGCACAGGTTTGAGCAGCTCTCAAAGAGCGTCCCTATCGTGGACACACACAACGACTTCCCTTATAGTTTGAGGGTCCAATTCCACAATGAGATCCATTCCAACTTGGGTAAAGACTTTGACTTTGACTCTTACTTGACAAGCCACACGGATTTGAAACGAATGCAAGAAGGTCGATTGGGTATTCAGTTCTTCAGTTGTTTCATTGAGTGCAAAGACCCTGATTACTTGTACCAGGATTTCAATAAGGCTAATTCTGCTGTCCGTGATACTTTAGAGCAGATCGATGTAACAAAAAGACTCGTTGAGGAATATTCCAAGTGTCTGTGTTTCGTCCGTACTGCTGATGAGGCCATGAAGTCTTTCTTAGAAGGTGGGAAGATCTCAGTGACTCTCGGAGTGGAAGGACTCCACCAATGTGACCTCTCATTGGCTGTTGTGAGACAATATTACGACCTTGGTGTTAGGTATATCACTATTACACATAACTGTGACAACCCCTTCGCTACTGCTGCTTCATCTGTTTCTGCTGGCAGGCCGGACTTGGGATTGACCGAATTTGGTAGGGAATGTATTCAAGAGATGAACAGATTAGGTGTGATGGTTGATCTGAGTCATGTCTCTTACAAAACCATGTTGGATGTCTTAGCATTTACAAAAGCGCCGGTGATCTTCTCGCATTCTTCAGTGTATACTTTAACGAATCATGAGAGAAACGTCAGAGATGATGTTCTCAAACTTGTCAAAGAGAACGGTGGTGTTGTTTGTATCAACTTCTTCCCTCTTTTCCTTAGACAAAGAAAGAATGACAATTCACCTGTCACCATTGAGGATGCCGTTGATCATATCAGGTATATTATTGACCTCATTGGATGGGATCATGTTGGGTTCGGTTCTGATTTCGACGGTATTCCGCAGGGCCCCGTTGGATTAGAGGATGTTTCCAAGTATCCAGAGCTGATAAAGAGAGTTTGGCTCGAAACTGGCGCGTCTGAGGAACAGGTTTCCAAATTGATGGGTCTCAATGTTGTCAGAGTCTGGAAGGAGGCTGAGATTGTTTCCTCTAAGATGAAGAAGATGTTACCAGTGGAGTCTAACTGGTGTGATCGTAGATGGGAATTCTATGAATATGCTAGAGAGTTTCCAGAGATCTTCCCGGGTGCTTTCCAAAAGGTCAACAATACCTGGTCCTCAGCGCAAGAATTAGATAACAATGACTGAAGTCAGGAAAGTAAAATGAACATGCATTTATTGATTTAAATCTTCACAGGGAGGAATGCTCTTTTAAAATATGCACGAATTGAATTTCTCTCCATGATGATATCGTATTCATCTACCCGTCCTTCGGCTGTATCTCTGGAGTTCATCTGCTGATTTAACATACGATTCACTCTCCATTCTCTGTAAGGAACGAGAAAGAAAGCTGCAACAAAGTATATGACCCCAACGAAGATCTGACAATGGAAATATGGGGTCTGTGATACTATCGAATAGTCACGTAGGTTCAACCCGATAATCTCTGCAACCAAGTTACCCGAGGCCATCCAAAAAGTGAGCCAACTTGAAGCTGTTGCAAATGAGTTCATTCCAACAACGTCAACAACCAAAGGAGTCCACGTCACTGAACTAATGGCGACGAACGTTCCTAGAAACAAGGAAAAGGCGACTAGAGAGCCATATGAGTGAACATTAATCCACCAGACAAACACTATGAACGAAGTATAGAGGGTTGCAAATATGGAGAAATTCACGCGACCAACCCATTCGCAGCATACACCAGTGAGAGGTCTTCCAAAGGCCTGTGACAAGTTGAACACTACTGTGGTGATAGTTGCCTGGTTCGCAGTGAGTCCTATGGAAATGGCGTAGTTCGACAGCGAGAATAGACAGATGACGTATCCCATTGATGCTAAACCAGCCCACACTGTAGTCAAATGTAGAGGAAAACTCCTGAGGACTCTATAGTCCATCACAGACCTTATGGCATCCATGACGGTGACATCGGCATCCTTGGCGAATCTATCTGTAGAGGCTCTTCTTATACGTACTAAGAACATTGTTATAGTACAAACAACGAATGATATTATCCCTAGAGATCTCAGAGCCCACTTACAGTCCCCCGTTCTGTGTATCAATGCGTTCGACGATAAGGAGAAGATGATTCCTCCAATACCGATACCAGCTTGTGAGATACCTATTGCAACGGCTCTTCTTTTTAGGAACCAAGTCGGCAAGACAATGCTATTTGCACCAAAAATCATACCTATAGCTATTCCTAGGAGAACGCCTTGTGTCATAATCAGTTGTACCACAGTGGTAGCGAAACTGGCACCGATATACGCACTGAGTTGTATGACGATCCCACATGTCACTGTGAGCTTATATCCAAACTTGTATAGTAAGATGGAGGATAGCGAGATTGTGGACAGAGTGAAGAACATCAACAGTCCAGTCATCAGGGCGAATTCTGTAGGGGTCGCACCGGGGAACTCATCACTTTCTAGATAGAAAGAGAGCAGGACACCAAAAGAGCTGTTTGCGCCCCAAGTAGCCATATTCATCACAGAAACACACCCACAGCATACCCAACCATACCCACCATCCGGGGGAGCATCGATGTAGTCGTCCTCATGGAACGCCCCGTCGTTCGCTAGCGAGCGCTCTGTGAACCCTGTGGTCTCTTTCGGCATTATAGTCTACCACAACAAGGAAGGGTCGAACGAGGCTCTGTAAACTGCTTAAGTATGTAATTCACATCCTCGTTATGAGTCAGAGCGTGTGACACATTCCGAAATAATTTGGTTGAGTTTCTCCACCAACAGAAAAATGCGGGCGGGTTCCTGTTCTCAAATGAAACAACAAATTTCAGGGGGGCAGGAACAAACGAACTTGAACAACCGAACTTGAACAGCAACAGCAGCAGCAACAAAGCAGCCGATAGACAACAGCCCAAATGAGATACACACTGCCGCTCAGAACGACACAGGTCCTTGTCAGGGCAGCTACGGGGAACCCAACAGGCCTCACAGGCATCTTCCAGCACCCAAACCCACGTCCAGCGCTGGCGGAGGTTTACAGGGCCACCTTGGAGTTTCTCCACAACGAGCTCCCAGACGAGTCAGTTTATAAGAAAAGTGTCGCAAACTTCACCGCTAAGAGACTAGAGATCGTGGAAGCCAATGAAGATGTCATTGACATTGAGAACAAGATTGGTAATGGTCTTATCGAGGAGTTGTTGATCCAAGCTGCCGATGAGTTGGATCTAGCTAAGAAAATGAAAGCGTGGGAGTCCTGGAAGGAACTGGAGGAGAAGCCTCTGGAAGACCAGTGGACTTACTTCGGTAAGAAGATCTGATTAGGGGGTCTCTTTTCTCCGTATATTTATTTATTCTATCTATTTATTCTATTTATTCTATCTATTTATTCTTCATCTGCTGGGTTGCGCCTAGTCGTTCTCTAAATATATACACTTACAATTACAATAGTGCTAAGCTAAAATGATTTATATTAAAACACCCGAACATGAAAGCACATAACCAAAAAAGAGATAGAGGGAGAGCACTTGACTAATCAACAGCAGTTACTGCCTCTCTGTTCAGACTTTGCACCAACATTGACACCGCCAGACTCACCCACAGTAGTGGAACCTGCCTTATCATGAATGATCTTGGCCAATCTCATAAACAACTCTTCAACGTTCTCGTTGGTCTTTGCACTAGTCTCCAAGAATGGCACCCCCCATTCCCTGGCGAGGGCCTCACCTTTTTCAAAAGGCACCGCTCTCAAATCGCTATTATCGTTCTTATTACCGACAAGGAACAACTGAGCATCTTCACTTGCGTGCTGATTAACCGCTTGGTACCAGTTCTTGGTATTCTCAAAAGTACGTTCATCGGTAACGTCGTACACAATGATGATACCCGAAGCACCTCTGTAATAGGCCGTAGTGATGGTTCTGAAACGCTCCTGGCCCGCGGTATCCCACACCTGCAACTTAATTCTGGCACCGTCAACCTCAATGGTTCTAATCTTAAAGTCAATACCGATCGTTGTGATGAACGAAGGGTTGAACTTGTCCTCCACAAAACGTAGGAGGAGACACGACTTGCCGACACCGGAGTCTCCTACTAGGAGCAGCTTGTAGATGGAGTCGAAGGAGCGTGCTGGGTTTCTCGTGGACATCTCTGTTGGCCTCTCTCTCGTCTCTGTTCCCTTGTATCTATTGATGGTGCGTTCAAAAGGGTTAAAAAGTGGCCACTGGGACGGCTATTTGGGGAATCTTGCGAAACACCTTATGTAATTTCCGCGACCATTTCCGCGAAGTCATTCTACGGCTCTGCCATCTAACAACGGGCAAGCCAGTTCACTTTTTTCTGTTGGACGAAGCTCTGAAGGAAGAAGAAGGACAGGAGGAAGAAACAAAAAAGCAGGAAGAACACACAAGGACACCGAAGATGCCTACCGTTGCCGTTGACAAGGCCGACCTTTTCGAGCTCCTCGGAAAGGAGTACACCACCAAGGACTTTGACGAGCTCTGCTTCGAGTTTGGTATCGAGCTTGACGAGGACACCACCGATGACTGTCAACCAGGTGAACGCCCACAGTTCAAGATTGAAATCCCGGCTAACCGTTACGATATGCTATGTATCGAAGGTATCGCACAGTCGCTGAACGAGTTCCTCGGTAGAAAAGAGCAGCCCCCATATAAGCTATCTCCGCAGCAGCCATCCATCTCTTTGACCGTGGAAGAATCTACCTTGGAAGGTAGACCTTATGCCGCTGCCGCTGTCTTGAGAAACGTCACTTTTACTCAAAGATCCTATGATTCCTTCTTGGCCCTCCAGGACAAGCTCCACTCCAACTTGTGTCGTAACAGAACCCTTGTTGCCATGGGTACCCATGACCTGGAGGCCCTCACCCCCCCATTCACTTATAAGTTCATGGATAAGAAGGACATCGCTTTCGTGCCTTTGAGCCAAACTGAAACTGTCACAGGTGAGAATTTCATCGAGTTCTACAAGCAGGATAAGCATTTGGGTAAGTTCACCCATATCATTGAAGATTTCGAGAAATTGCCTGTTATTGTCGATGCGGAGGGCCGTATCGCCTCATTGCCTCCAATTATCAACTCGGAACGCTCAAAGGTCTCCTTAAACACCAAGAACGTCTTCATCGAAGTCACTGCTACTGATAAGACTAAAGCTGAGGTCGTTGTGAACCAACTTGTGGCTATGTTCTCCCATTACTGTGAAGATACCTTCGCTGTTGAGCCAGTGGAAATCATCTCTGCCCACAATGGTGAATCTAGAGTCACTCCGAACCTTAGACCAAGAGTCATGTCGGCTGAGATAGATTATATCAACAGTTGTTTGGGCTTGAAACTCTCTGCCGAAGAGATCACAAAGCTCTTGAAGAAGATGTCCCTCATTGCTCAACCTTCATCTAAGGATTCTAACTTGATCGATGTCGAACTTCCAATCACAAGACCTGATATCCTTCACCAGGCTGATATTATGGAAGATGCCGCTATCGGCTACGGTTACAACAATTTGCCAAAGTCGGCTATGGCCGCTTCTGCTAATCTCAGTGGCTCTCCATTGCCAATAAACAAGGTTTCTGATATCATAAGAAACGCTTCTGCACAATCAGGTTGGTTAGAAGTTATGCCATTGACCTTGTGTTCTCATGACGAGAACTTCAAGTTCCTCAATCAAACAGATGACTCTAGGGCTGTTAAGTTGGCCAATCCAAAGACCGCAGAGTATCAGGTTGTTAGAACATCATTGATCCCAGGCATCTTGAAGACTATCCGTGAAAACAGAAAACACACATTGCCTATCAAGGTTTTCGAAGCCGGTGACGTTGTCTTCAAGGATGAATCCCTTGAGCGTAGAGCTTTCAACGAGAGACATTGGGCTGCTATCCACGCTGGTAAGACTTCTGGTTTCGAACACGCCCAGGGCCTGCTTGGTAAGATTATGCAAACTATGAGAACTCCATGGTTAGCTGAGCCATCAAAGAGCGATGAAAAAGGGTACTGGATCGAAGAGGACCCAGAGAACAAGACTTACTTCCCAGGTAGAGGTGCTAAGGTCTTTTACAGACACAAGAAGGGTCAAGATGCTAACGTTGTTGGTTCCATCGGTGTCCTTCATCCTCAAGTTCTGAACCATTTTGAGATCCCATACGCTGCTAGCGCAGTCGAGATCAACGCTGAAATCTTCCTTTAAGTTACTGTTTCCGCAATTACATAGAATCATACTATTGATCGTCGTAGTTAATCTGTATTGTATATACCTGCTTAACCAAAAGTCATGGTTATATTCTCATCCGCTGTAAACTCGTCGTCGACATATAATGTTTGTTTGCTATCTCTCTTCTCGGGACTATCCTCCTCATGATTCTCTTCACACTTTGGGTTCACCTCTTTTTGATTCTCAGCTTCTGTTTCGCTCTGTCGTTCCTTTGCATTCTTCGTCTCAGTTAGGGCTTGATTCGTATCCATTGTGCTCTGCTCCGATACTTCATCTTTGAGATCATCCGACTCTGCAAGCTTGAGAGTTTCGTTATTGTCACTGACCTGGAAGTTCTCAATCTGCTCAATTACATTTTCGGATTCACTATCGCTAACAAGTTTCTCCTCGCTGTTGTTCTTTGCATCGAGGTACATCTGCCACCATTCCTTCTTCTTCGGTTTAAACATTTTCGAAAACAGTCCTTTCTTCTTCGTGGATCCTTCAAGTTGTTCCTTCTCTAAATGCTTTCTCATCTCATCAAACTCGAGAATTAACTTTCTTTGACGTTCAGTGGTTTCTGGATCAGGATCATCGATTTCGACAAACTCATCCTTCAAGACATTAAAATTCAACTTTCTCAACAACTTAGGCATAGAAGAACGGTACCCCATATGACCCTCAACAAGCTTTGTGCAGTCAAAATTTTCTATGCCATCAATGTTCTCAATAGGAGATAAACCTGCAACACGACCCAATCCACCGCTTGTCGCTCTAAAGAGGTATCCCAAAATCCAATCCTTCTTAGAATACCCATTCACAAATCTACCAGATATAACGGATCTAGCTAGGAGAAGCTGCTCGTGCGAACCGACAACGGGCGAACCGAAAATGACCACATTTTCGACAAGGCCGTACGCAGCTCTCTTTGAGAGCTCCAAGAGACATGAGTATATAACTCTAGAACCCAAAGAGAACCCAAGTAAAGTGACTGGACGTAGACCCAAATTTCTTGCTATCAATGTGTCAGCCAAGATCAAACCTGCTTTCCAAGCTCTATCAAGGGATACGTTCCAAGGGTTATCGATAAGATAACTGAGTTTAGAAAGCATCATAGGAATCTGAATAGCACTCATCAAAGCCATCAAGATTGTGACACCCAGAATCTGTTGGATAGACTGGGTCAAAGCCTCCGATGCAAGAATAGTCATTGTTTGGCCAGTGGATTGAAGAATTTCTGGATCCCATAACAAGGAGTATAAGTCGCCCATTACTGGGTCAACCGTGGAGAACGGTAATCTGATATCATCAGCTTTTGAGTTCATCCAACCAGAGACAGTAATAATGAGATTTGTTCTCTTGTTGTTATGAAGTGGTACAAACTCAAAGGTCTTCACATCAGCAACTCTCTTCATCATACCACTTGACCCAACTCTTGCACCAATGGCAGTACCACCAATTGTGACCAGTGCAGTGCCACCAGCACCAGCAAGGAACCCACTGGTACCAGATATGCCAATTGTTGCTAAACCTGCAGCGAAGCCAGCGCCAATAACAGGAGCTAACAAACCAGCACTGAGTCCAAGGACCAAAGAACCACCAACTGTTGCCAATCCGACGTACATATATTTCTTCCTCCTTTGGCGTCTTTTGCGCTCTTTCAATATGTCAGACTCATCCCAAACCTGATCAGAAGCATCTTCTAATTGAAGTGCATCCGTGATTCTTCTCTCAAACTGGTAGATATCCAAGGGATCAACGTTCAAGTGCTTAGCAAATTCTACTAATAGAGTGCGTGATCTCGAATCATAGACAGAATCCGCAATCAACACAAGGAATAAGTCACAAATAGCTGTCCATGTGACATCTATTTCCAGCTTATCATCACCAGAAATCTCTTCTGGCCTTATCACAGCCTTCTGGTCATTGAATTTACCCTTAAAGCTCTTATCATATGCTGGATTGTCTATGACTGAGGTCTTCTGCAGAGATTTAGAAAGATCTTGGGGTTCAATACCATGTCTCACCAAGGATTCTAGCATTGTACATTCCTCATCTGATATATCCAAATGGGTACAGAGTCTTTCCATCATCTTGAGTTGCCAGTGGCCCATGCTTGATTGAGCCATATTCATACGTTTAGCAAACTTGGACCGTCCTGAAGACCGTTTGGCAACACCCCATTTAGCCAAAGAGGTTGCCATCTCATTTATCACAAGTTTTACCAATCCAAGGTATGCAAGTTTCTCAGAATCGCTCAAAAGTTTTTTTGTGGTCTTCAGTTGATCCAATGCAGAGTGTGATTCCTTTGATATGTCATCAAGTTCTTCAATACTAAAGTCATCATCATCAGGATTGCTTTCATCATCATGTGGTTTTGATTCATTGTCAGACGTTTGTTTCTTTGCTGGTTCCATAGAAGCTTTGAAGAGAAAATCCGTCTTCTTATCAGATTTATGATATTGCTCTGCTTGTTCTTCATCAGCTATCCTCGTATAGCCATATGCCTCAGCAGACCGGTTTATCGAATCTTCAACGTTAGCATCAACCATCACCTCACCCTTCTCTCCAAAGACAACATCACCATTTGCAGTCTCCATCTCCCGCCAATCATTTTCGTCTTCATCCTCCTCATATATGGCTTTGTTATTGTCCTCACCAGGTCCCTTAATAAATGGTTTTAGGTCTTCAGACAGGAGGTTGGGTATCGACACTGACTTCTCCTTCTCTTCTTTGAAGAGGATTCTTGCAATGTCGCCGTCCAGTGACGCGGTGCTATCGTTGTAATTTGATCGAACAAGCTTACCAACAGAACCATTCTTTTCAGGGCTCAAATCGAACTCCACGAATCCATTAGAAGGAACAACGTCCAAGGGTACTGACGTGGCAGAGTTGGCATTTGATTCCATAGTAGCACCGTATTGATCGTTCATTAGTTCTCACAGCTCTCGCACACATCCATCAACGGTCTTCCGAGACAGACTCAATCAGCACCCTCTTTAGTCCGCCCCGCTCTGGTATCTCTCAGTGTATCTGCAAAAGCGCTCTTACAATCAAAACACTGGCCGTATACGCCAAGTTACGTGGCCTTAACAAGTTAGAGTAAAGGTTACGAGCCCGATGTGTCGATTACACCCGTGCACCACTTAATGGTCCGAGCAGCACATTTGACTCACGCAGAAGTTTTCTTCGAAATTTTTCACTTGCTTTATATTTCCTTCTTCTCAAACCCACAACACATACAACAGAAATGGCTCCAATCGTATGTACCAGAATGCATTGCATAGAATGAGGTTCTCAGCTCATTGGTCTTGAGGTGTCTCGCCATTTTTTTATAAAACCAGGAGAATCCCCACTTGTCCCATGTGGCTTTGCTGAATTTTATGGTCTTGTGTCTCCATAATAGCAGTAGGCTAACTAACTCGTTCAACAGACCAACAAGAAGGCTAAGGCCGCTAACAAGTACACTGTCGACGTTTCCGCTCCAACTGAGAACGGTGTCTTTGACCCAGCTTCTTACGTCAAGTTCTTGAACGACAAGATCAAAGTTGAGGGTATTGTCGGTAACTTGGGTAACGACATTGTCGTTGAGGAGTCCGGTAACGTTGTTACTGTTGTCTCCACCACCAAGTTCTCTGGTAAGTACTTGAAGTACTTGACTAAGAAGTACTTGAAGAAGAACCAAATCAGAGACTGGATCAGATTCGTCTCCATCAAGCAAGGTTCTTACAAGTTGACTTTCTACTCTGTTGAGGCTGAGGAGGAGGACGAGGAATAAATCCCTTCGCATTGAGTAATTGACAGTTATTCTGTAGCTGTTTAGTTTTACAATGTTCCTTTTTGCTTTCATGGTATGGGTTTTTACGGTAAATTTAATGTGCAATAGATAATCTAAAATTTGGAGGTACTCCTTAATGTAGTGGAATACACTCTAGCAGCTCTTCGGTTCTCATGTCTTGTATATAAATTTGACTGTGGATCTGTAATTACATCCTGAAGACCAGCTTGTGCACAGACTGTTCATTTCTTTCTATACAATCTGAAAAAGAATCTCATGTTCTCCAGCTTCAAAGGATACTCGAAGTCCTTGTCACACCTGTACCAACAACTATCACTCTGTTTGATTAAGTCCCAAGCTCCACTTTTTTGATCCTTACCAAGTAAGATGGTATCAATGAGGAACTGAATAGGGAACTTTTTTGTACCTATCTCAATGTGGCTATAGCTTCCTGCACTCTCTGTTATAATCAAGTAGCAACCAGATTGGCATTCCTTATTCAAAAGTTGAAAGAATCTCAAAGACTTGGCCTTATCCTCAGCGAAGAGCTCATTCGTAGTGAACATGGTAGTGATCAGATCAAGAGACCCAAGATTAAGAGATGATGGGTCCATGGAGAGGACATCATCGTGGGAGAAATTCACATTAAAGGCTTCTGGATCTTGGTATGTCCAATTCTTTCTGATCTCCGAAACCATCTTACCAACAATTCTTGTCCAGTCCGCAATATCAATAAGATTGATGTTGACATGTGACCTTGGCTCGTTAATCCCTTTTAGACTCTGAGATTGGGTATATATTGAGGACATAGCGGCCAATTCACCACAGGCACCGCCACCAATTACAAGTATATTAGTTTCATCTCCACAAATAATCCCTCTTGTCTCATCTAAAGAAGCCAGAAGCGATGAATAAGCCAAAGCTCTCGACGGGGTCCATCTCACACAATACGCCATCCTTCTATCGTCATCTCCAAACGCCTTCATATAGTCTCTGTTAAAAAGATCACCTTTCACAGTTTGCACAAACAGCTCTAGATTTGGCGAATCAAATAGGTATTTGAAAGATTGTTGAAACAGCCTCAATGTATCGTTTGAGGGCAAGGCATGGTTTGAGGTTGCTGGTATAGCACTCAGTGCTTTCTTTCCTTGCTTGAAGACTTCAATTTCACTCTCGTCTTCCTCGAAAGAATGTCTCTCCTTGTAATTCAATGATCTTCTGCTCATTAGATACGCTTACTCACCAAGTAATTAGCCAAATTAATACCCAGCCCTAAGTTCTTCATGTTGAAGTTTTGCGATGAGGGTGCACGGATGTACCCCCCGGCCCCACTATAAAAAAATTCATCGTGCTGAAAATTTTCAACTCCTCTCACTTCACAAATATCACCAATCTGTGTTACGGAACGACTCAATGGACCTTGGATTAAACCCCTTTGGGGTTGTTCTTGAGAAGTTGTAGTTCAATGTTTGGTAGCAGTTCGGCGCTTGCGAGGCAAGTCTCTTCGTCCTGTTGCCATGTTGTGTCTCCTGGGCACTGGTCCTTCTTCGGAGGTTGAGCGGTGATCCTGAACATAATAGACTGGATGAGCATCTTTTCACGGTGTTGAGACAGGGTAGCCCCGTCGACAGATTGTAGAGAGAGTGGGATCGGTTTTGAATTCTTATTGAGCGTTCTTTACGGCGTGAAATAATTGAGTTCGGCCAAATTTATATCCCACAGCAACATATTCCTGAACGCTGTGTAGGCCATTTGGCCGCTGATCACTTGGGTAAAACCATGTTGCGAACATCTCTTAGTATAATTTAGAATTGACATTTAGATACCTCTATTTCCTTAACTGTTACGATACAACAACTACAACAATCTTCACCGATAAACTCGTATTAATAATAAAAACAAAACCGAATAAACAACGAATCAATAATCATGCAATCCCACTTAGTGGTGGAACAAACGGATTGGGTTCTCAACGTAAACCATCTCGAAGGAGTCCGCAGCGGCAAAGACAGCAGCATCTTGGACAGAACCGGATGGAGCAGCAACGTACTTGACACCAGATCTAGCAGCTCTGTAAACATTATCTGGGAATGGGAAGAAAGCATCAGAGGACAATGCAACGTTGTTGAGCTTACCGAGCCACTCAGACTTCTCCTCTGGCGTCAATGGAGTTGGAAGAACGGCAAACTTAGATTCGAATTCAGACTTCTCTGGTTCAGAAGTTGGAATTTGACCAGTCACGAACAAGTCAATTGCATTGGACTTATCTGGTCTCTTGACACCCTTGGCCCATTGGAAGCCCAACACTCTTGGGTGTTGTCTCAACCACCAGTTGTCGGCCTTGTCACCAGCCAATCTGGTACAGTGGATTCTGGATTGTTGACCAGCACCCAAACCGATCACCATACCGTTCTTAGCGTAACAAACAGAGTTGGATTGTGTGTATTTCAATGCAATGGTAGCAACAGTCAAATCAATAATAGCTTGCTCTGTGAGGTCCTTGTTCTTAGAAACAATTTCCTTGAAAGTGGACTTGTTGATGATGGCATCGTTTCTCTTTTGTTGAAGAGTGATACCATAGACTTGTCTTGACTCAATAGAATCTGGAGTGAAGTTTGGATCGATTTGAAGGACACAGTACTTACCACCTTTCTTCTTCTTCAAAAGCTCAAGGGCTTCTGGTTCATAACCTGGAGCAATCACACCATCGGAAACCTCCTTAGAGATGATTTGGGCTGTTGGCAAATCAACGATATTAGACAAAGCTATCCAATCACCGAAAGAAGACATTCTATCAGCACCCCTAGCTCTAGCGTAAGCATTAGCCAATGGAGACAAGTTTTCGATGTCTTGGACGAAGTACAGTTGCTTCTCGGCCTCACTCAATGGCAAACCAACAGCGGCACCGGCTGGGGAAACGTGCTTGAAAGAAGCAGCAGCTGGCAAGTTCAAAGACGCAGAGAGCTCCTTAACCAATGGCCAAGAGTTCAAAGCGTCCAACAAGTTGATGTAACCAGGAGAACCGCTCAAAACCTTGAAAGGCAATTCACCTTGTTGAACAAAAGCTTGAGCTGGCTTCTGGTGTGGGTTAGCACCGTAACGCAGCGGCAATTGAGATTTACCTTCTGAGTATTGCTTTCTGAAGAAGTCAGAGATAGCGGCATCATAGTCAGCAGTGTGCTCAAAGGCCTTAAGTGCAAATTTGTTCTTTGCATCTTGAGAAATCTCACCCGATTTGAGCTCCTCCAAAAATTCTGGGTAATCCTTTGGATCAGAAAGGATGGTAACTCTGGCATGGTTCTTAGCAGCAGCTCTCAGAAGGGTAACACCACCAATGTCAATCTCTTCGACAGCCTCCTCAATGGTGACAGAGATCTTAGAGATGGTCTCCTTGAAAGGATACAAGTTACAGACGACGAAGTCAACCTTCTCGATGTTTTGCTCCTTCAAGTCCTTCTCATCGGATTCTAAGTTTCTAGCCAAGATACCACCGTGAACAGCCGGGTGCAAAGTCTTCACTCTACCACCGAGCATCTCTGGGGCATGTGTGATGGACGAGACGTCATCAACTGGGAAACCAGCCTCACGCACCATCTTAGCAGTACCACCAGAGGCAAGGATACGGACATTGTTTTGTACAAGGCCCTTAGCGAGATCAAGCAACCCGGTCTTGTCGTAGACGGAAAGAATAGCAGTCTTCGTGTATGCCATGGTTAAGGGGTTGAGTTGTGTAACGAATTGATAAGAGATTCCCAAAGACAGGAGAAGTACTTCAATGAGCCGTGATACAGAACACCGATAGGATGAGACTTAGAAGAACAGGCGTATGTCAAGTACTTGCTAGAAGTTACCAGTTGGTCTTTTATAACTTTTCCACAACCTTTAATTCCCGGCCAATTTTCACACATGTGGAAGAAGTCAACGCTTGAAAAGTGCAATTCCGACCTCCGCTTCCCTCGGAAATAAAATTAACTATGTACAGAAAGTGACTCCGGCCATACTGAGAACAATGGAAGTCAGACATTTTCCTTCGGTTAGGTACGATACTCATTCTACTTTAAAAAACTAAGCTAGTGATATATCATTTAAACAAACTATTTCTATAATTCAACATAAGAAGGCACCGAAAACATAGCAACCAACCTTAGAAACAAGCCTGCATAAAAGACCAACTTCAAGAGCACTAAGCTTAAGAACGGTATCTCCACAAGGAAAGAGTGTTTTGTCTCTTCCAGGTGTGACGACGACCAGCCTTGGTGTTGTTGTATCTGTGGCCCTTGTTGAGACCTCTGGACTTCTTACCAGCAGCAGTAAGACCACGAGCTTCACGGTGTTTGTGGACTGGCTTAGCGATCCAGTTGTATCTGGCATCACGTCTGATAGCCTTGTGTTGTGGGTCAACAAGGATAACCTCGAAGTACTTGTAGGTAGAATCTTGGTTAATCCAGTAGGAGTTCAAGACTCTCAAGTTAGCGGCACGACGACCAACACGCTCCTCGGCGGTAGTACGCAAGGACTTTTGGTACTTCAATTGAGAAACACCTTGATTGGTTGGCTTACCGTAAGTAGCACCCTTTGGAACTGGTCTCTTTCTGTTACCTCTTCTAACTCTGATACGGTAGATGACGAAACCTTGTTTGGCCTTGTAACCGAGACGTCTAGCCTTGTCTGGACGAGATGGTCTGGTGGCACGGTGGATAACGTTCTTTTGACGGTATTCCCAGACTCTGACTCTGAACAAGAATCTGTTGACATCAGATTGCTTCTTTCTTTGCAATTCTTCCAAATATTTGTAGGCACCCACTATAGGTTCAACTGTTAGTACTTAACCCATTTCATATCTAACGATAAATGAAACATACTTGTATCTGTTGTTAGTAGTGTAACGAGATGTTCGAAGAAGTAAGCCAGCGTTGATAAAGGTACTCAAAGAGTTTTCGTTGAAAATTTTGTGTGAGCCTACTTGAATTTTTCGGTTATGGGGCAACACGGGTTTTTTCCGAAGTGCAGATCGAGAATTCTAGGGCTTTCGTGTGTCACGTGAAAACCCTGGATTTCACTGAACCGCGTTGATTGAATGAACGCCTGGTACCATAAAGACATGGGTCCGACAAGTACAGTAGCATGGAGAACCCTAAAGAGAGAGAGGTATACTAAGGAAAATTTAAATGGTTAGAGTAATGTAGATACTGAAAAGAAGCGGTCACGGAATGTTAGCGTAACAGCTGTAAATAACAGATTGAGAAGTGTTTTGGTGAAAGTATCAGTTGCTGTGGGCAGACATAAATCATGACCGCTGAGCTGTGATTCTATTGGAAGTTAGTCTGTAAGATATGGATCCCAGGAGCTGTGGCCCAAAGTGTTGAGATATGTGGCAAATCTCCAATAACTGGAGTTCAGAGTTACTCTAGACTCATCGATACCAGAGTTTGGATGATTATTCTTATTTGCTAGCCTTTTTCATGATTTGCATAGAAGTTACACAAGGGCATGTACATTGTACATACACTTCCCCTAACTGACGACGTCTCCATTTCCAGAAACTTTAATCCGCGATACCCTGCACTTGATATCTTCATTGTATACAGATGCAAGATCTAACATTTAGTATATAGAATGGTGTTTGGTTGAGTGAGCAGATGGATGTTATAATTTCTTGATTTCTACACATATAAAATTCAAAGTTCAAACCTCTGGGGTCGGCTCTTAGCTACGCGATGACGTTATGAAGCCTAATTGGTAATCGTTCCTGCATCATCTTACAGCACAGCAACAGGTCTAGTAAAAAAAAACCAGGTACATAAAGGTTCAGTGATTGAATGTTGAAATTTGAAAGGCTAGAGGGCGTCAATCACCTCGAAGTTTGGAGAACGGCAATGGGGAATTAGATGCCAGTGCCTACATCCCCTACTATTGGCTCAACAGAAATTCTCTTGTTGTGAGTTTCAAGGAGTTGGTAACTATGCATTTATATGACGCAGCTCCGTTAGCAATGAAACGCAATACACACGCATGTGAAGCACAGCGTAGCCCGGCAGAGATTTACATCAGGAATGGGCGCTCAGGACGAAGCGATTCTTTATAACGCGACAAGCTTCCACAATTCCAACCCTTCAGCTCCAGGCTACGGGAAAGTTCACCGCTTCTCCAACAAGTAGTCCATAATGAGTCTTTTAACTGATAGTGCCGTCAGATCTACGCTCACCACTGAGGTCTCAGATTCTTCCACTACTACATTGACGACACTGCCTACGGTTATACTTCCCCCTTCTCACTCATCATCTACCGAATCAGCACAAACCACTGTATTGTCGCATGTGGTCTCCAGTTTCTACACAGATTTACAACTTGTTACAGATACATCCAACTTGGTAATCGGATCAACCTCCAGAAGCATTCTGAATCTAGATGCTAGTAGTGATGGTTTTGTTGGAACTTCTACGTCAGGTCACAGCTCTTCGGGTGCAGCTCAAAACCAAGCAAAGGCCAATTGGAAGACGAACGTCATGATTGGAATCACACTGCTACTTCATTCTATTCTGTGAGGTCTACTCACACTTCCAACATCAATATACGATTGGAACAATCCCGTTTAATTATACACAGTTCTGATCAGTTCTAAAGAGGAAATTGTTCAACTCAACGAATGTCGTGTCTTTTGAACACACTGTAGCGTCAAAGATAAGGCGTCCTTGATTGAAGATACATTGCTAGCCGTTGAATCATTGGATGAGACCCCCAATATAGTAGGCCGGTGCTCTACGAAGTGAAGTAAACCAAATAAATACATTAATCAACCCTTATATATAACAAAAAACCCAAGAACGATACATTAAACCCGTAGATTCGGAGTGTTTAGAAACCCAAACCCATAATGACTGGAGAAGCAACAAGAGCACCAATGACCAGACCGGCCTTCCAGCTCAAATTGAGAGAGACAGCGCCTGAAGAGGAGGTGGTCGAAGAAGAGTTGGAAGCGTTGGAGACGTTGGAAGCGGCATAAAGAACGACGTTGGTTGGAACCAAGTTCAAAGTTGAGACGGAAGACATTTTTGTGTTATGATGTGTAACTTTCTGAGATCGATTTGCTTTGCAAAAAGTTTATGCTCAGGACATTAACACGAGACATGGAAAAGCTGAGAAATTGGGGTCCTTTTATATTAGAAAGTTGATCTCAACTTCACCTGAGACGCGTCAAAATTTTTGGTCCTGCCACTGCTACCGCAGATGGCTAAAATCATCAACTGTGGACGGGAGGAAGCCCCAGAGATCAGAAAAATTTTGCTGAGATCACAATATATAGATCTTAATAGGCAAGAGCTTTCTTCTGGTTCCTATAAACCGTTATGCCTTGGTCCAATGGTATAAAGATTGGGTGGGATGTATTTTTAGAAAATCTGATCCACCTCAACTTCTACCTGATTAGGAAATTTGTAAACAAACGATCTGCACGTCATTTAATTGAGCAAGCCACTTTTTGAGGTCCGCTGGCTTCTTTAATTGGAACAGATCAATGGATCAGTGCAGTGGGTACATGTGTGAAGGGTATCGTGTGAAGGATATCGTGTGACTGCAATTTCTGATCTCATCCGTCTGTGTTGCATCAACATGATGGGCTTCTTATGTCTGGTCCTTGACAGATCAGTAATCGCAAACTGAATATATCAGATCCGGTTTCAAGCCCTAAAGTTTCGGTGTCTTGTATCTCATTTATGTGTGTCTCATTCAATCATTAGATCACTGAATAATAGGGTAGTATGAGATGCCAGAGCGGACAGCTCTTCATGTAGGAAAAGATGAACAGCTTTATGGATCCAGGATCCCAGGTCCTATGAAACTTCAAGGCGGACAAAGATGGCAATAAGAGTCTTAATGTTCTAGAGAGTCCTTGACCCACACCACAACCACATCAGTATCAACACCACTAAAGAGACCCTTCGGACATCCAATGCTTACATCCCAACACCACAAAGGGCTCCAAATTTTTCCACAGTCCCGGAATTCGCGAAACTCCTCAATGTGAAAAATCTTATTGGTGTTTGGATGTCAATATCGCTCAGTGGAGAATCGCAGGCAGGCACCAGTGAAAAAAAACATCACCAACGATCTTTGAACTCTTAAAACATAACCATTTTGAAGTTCATTATCCTTGAAAAATCCTTTCTTCATAAATCAAGTCGAAATGGGAGGCGTTCGTGAAAAAAAAGCTGAGTACTTCTCCAAGTTGAGAGAGTTGCTCGAAGAGTACAAGTCTATCTTCGTTGTTGGTGTTGACAATGTTTCTTCCCAACAATTGCACGAGGTTAGAAAGTCTCTTAGAGGTAAGGCTGTTGTTCTTATGGGTAAGAACACCATGATCAGAAGAGCCATCCGTGGTTTCTTGTCTGACTTGCCAGATTTCGAGAAGTTGCTGCCATTCATTAAGGGTAACGTTGGTTTCATCTTCACCAACGAGAACTTGCCAGAGATCAGAGAGGCCATCTTGTCCAACAGAGTTGCTGCTCCAGCTCGTGCCGGTGCTGTTGCTCCAGATGATGTTTGGGTTCCAGCTCAAAACACCGGTTTGGATCCATCTAAGACTTCTTTCTTCCAAGCTGTCGGTTTGCCATCCAAGATTTCCCGTGGTACCATTGAGATCACCTCCGATGTCAAGGTTGTTGATGCTGGTTCCAAGGTTGGTCCATCCGAGGCTTCTTTGTTGAACTTGTTGAACATTTCTCCGTTCACTTATGGTTTGAGTATTGTCCAAGTTTACGATGCTGGTCAAGTGTTCCCAGCTTCCATCTTGGATATCACTGACGATGAGTTGGTTAGCCACTTTGTCTCTGCCATCAACACCATTGCCTCTGTTTCCTTAGCCATCAACTACCCAACTTTGCCATCTGTTGGTCACTCCGTTGTCAACTCTTACAAGGACTTGTTGGCTGTTGCTATTGCTTCTAAGTTCATCTTCCCAGAGATTGAGGAGTTGTCCGACAGAATCGAGAACCCAGACAAGTACGCTTCTGCTGCTCCAGTTGCTGCTGCTGTCGCTGCTTCTTCCGAAGCTGCCCCAGCTGAGGCTGCTGAGGAGGAGGAAGAGGCTTCTGATGATGACATGGGTTTCGGTTTGTTCGATTAAACAGTTTTAATTAATTGAATTGGTATGAATGCCTTCCTTTTACCTCAAGATTTTAGTGTAGTGATTTGTGGCACCGATTTTTCTCGTTGTTGCGCCGAGGAAAGTCTCCGTGTGGCTGTGGACATGGGTGTATAAAAAAGAGCAGGGAAGCCAGCTGATCGTTACCTCCTGGAAAAGCAACAAGAGATTGGACTTAAGAAGGATGGCAAGTAACAAAGGACCAGTTGTGCCAGAAGGCTGGAAAGCTGTATTTGATGAGAAGTGGGTAAGGTTTTAATTCCTTCAACTCAATCTTACTGACCTGTCCAACAGATATCAGACTTGGTACTACGTTGATCTGAAGACAAAGAAGTCACAATGGGAAGCCCCAGAAGGTACCACATTCCCAGAAAATGACAACCAACCACCGCCATACACCTCCAAAGATAACAAAAAGGATCTGTCTTCTAGATCAGAGCAACCACAGCAAGATCCAAGACAACAGCAACAGCAGCAATACTACCCACAACAGCAGCAGTACTATCAACAACAGCCGTACTATCCACAACAACAGTATTACCCTCAACAAGTACAACAGCAACAGAATAGACGTACGGGTATGGGGGGAATGGGTGGTATAGCAGCTGGTGCCGGTGTGGGTCTTCTAGGAGGTATGCTGCTGAGTAATGCTATGCAACCTGACACTGTGATTGTGAATAACTACGAGGAGCCTTACGGTGGTGATGACTTTGGAGGCGGTGACTTTGGAGGTGGCGATTTCGGTGGTGATTTCTGAGTCCCTTCTAGTACGGTACATAAATCGCTCTCTTAGACTGTTAGGCTGTATAAAAATTGTAGACCAAAGGGTTCTCTGAGCCCGTTCGGTCGGCCGACCCGATGGCATTAGCGGAACGCGGCATCTGGGAACTGCAAAATGATCTCAGATGCCGGAGGCGAGCACTTAAACTCTGATTCGAAATCAAAGCTGGAGTTGTTTATAAATATGAAATTATACCCATCTGCCTTGTTTTATCTTGCCGTCAGATATCCAGATGCCCCAGCTCATACCGAGATTCACAAAGTCCGATAAGAAGTCGAGACCCAGCTCACCAAACAACAGCTCTAGTAGGCTATCTGTCAAGACTGACCTCTCAGAAAGCTCAATATCTACTACCAAACCTGTTGTGAGCTCGCCAGACTGGGAGATCAGATACGATCCAACACTATCAGAGTACTACTACATCAACACAAAGACCAGCGAAACACAGTTTGATCACCCAGATGAAGTGGTCTCCCCTTTGGCATCGCCTATAACTACAAGTACTCTTGAGTCAGATCATCGCAAAATATTCAAAGGATGTGCACTAAAGAGAACAATATCTCCAAGGTTCTTTGGCCATGGAAAGAAGAGCCCGAGCCCAGGTCCAACACCCAGAACTGAACCTGAGGACCCTGATGACCAGAACCTTAATGTTCACCTTGACCAAGATGCTGACCAAGATGTTGAAGAGTTCAAAAAACACTTGGTGATGGAGATGGAAAACTACGAGGTAGAAAGATTAGGAACATAATGATGCTATGATGAATCTCTTGTAAAAAAATAATACTTAATGATATATGCCCCTTTTTAATTTGACGTCCTTTCTAAGCTTTTCTGGATCTTCTTTGTGTAGGCTTGGTCTTGGTTTGTGTTGACGTGGCGGTGATAGTGGCAGTGGCTGGTTCTTCCGTCGAGGTCTCTTGCAGCTCATCATTGCCCTTCAGAGCATCTGTCTTCTTAAGTTCTGCGATAAACCAAGTCAGCGTACCCCATAGCAGTATCGAAAGAATCAACAAGTTCATGATGTGGATAGATTTGGTGAGGAATGCAAAAACGGTCAACGTGGTAACCAATAGGGCAAAAGTGGCATGTGTCGTCAAAACCAAAGTTGGTGTAGCACCTGGCGTGAACACGGATTGCCAAAGATCTTCAAAGAACCCAATCATGACTGTCTGTTTTTATGTGTTTATGTCCTTGGTGAAGCGGAAAGTCGGAAATGTTCGAGAAGTTTCATGGTAATCCTACAACCATATGACATAAGAAATCAACACGATTATATCAGAATCACGACAAAGACTATGGGTAAATTTGCACCAAAGGAGCCGGTGGACTTGTATCCTCCCAAAGATGATCTGTTTACCAAAGAAGAGCTCTCAAGATGTGACGGTATGTGGGTCCCTCTTTATCTTTCCGGCCCTTATCAGTTATGAATACCAGTTACTAACAATCTCGATACCAGGGAAACAAAGATCAGAGAGATACATTGCTATCAAGGGGACAGTATTCGATGTCACAAGGAATGTTGCTGCCTATGGACCAGGTACTAAGTATAGCATCCTATTGGGAAGAGATGCAAGCAGACCATTGGGTAAATCCAGTCTGAAGCCAGAGGACATCGACCCTGCTATAAGTGATGACATTTCAGACTTTACAGAGAAGCAGAAGCAAGTACTCGAAGACTGGTTCTCCTTCTTCAGTCAAAGGTGCGTGTTCTTTCCACTGCCATATGCATCAGTGTTTACTAACATCACAAAAAGGTACAACATCGTTGGGAATGTTGTCAGCTGAACTATTTATAAGATATTCTGTCACAATATGTATATGTTATCATGTATTTGTTACCCATACATGCGAATCGAAAGTCGAATTCCTTGTAACTTCCACTACCTACTCCACATATAATGTGTCTTGCCAAATCAGGAAATATTTCCTTTTCAGGCCGTTTTCTTTGTTTTCTTTTTGACTGGGAGGAACGGATCCAAAGGTTTCAGGCACATTTCAGCGATCGAGCTCTCTCCTTTGGGAGCTCCGATGGAAGGATTAGTTAAAGGGAGAGACATATAACCTTTAGTGTATTGCTATATTGCTTGATATCACTGGGACCCACGCACGCTTTCCTCTCGTTGACATTCTACCCTTGCTTTTTAAACAGGATTTTTGCACTTTGGTAGACCCAAGCACATTACTTCGACCCGTTGATCTGATCCATTGGACTTGAATACACGACTACAAGTCATCATTCTATATCATGCATGCTGCTAAATCTTACTCCAATAACCCCTCGTCCTTAAGGAATCAACTGTTGAACACTGATATTGGCAACATTGACGTTCGTCATGAGACTCCCATTCAACAACAACAACAATATCCACAACAACAGTATCCACAACAACAACATCCACAAATAGATTACTCATCAGAACAATATCCTCAACAACCGCAACAGTACTCCCAGTCACAACCTTATGCTCCGCGTCCCGCTGGACCTGAGCTTTACGGGAATGGGCCTTATGGCAACACCAACAACGGCCAGTTCATCCCTCCACAGCACTACCATGATCCTAGATCTCAACAAAGGCATCAACAGGTTCCACGTTCCAGAAGATCCTCGCTAACGAGTAACCACTCAGGGTTTAACAACTTTTTGAAAATGGGTAAAGGTCGTAAGAATGGTAGGGGAACTGGCCTAGATGATGAAGAAGACGATGATGGCAAGGATTTTGTGGTGGATCCATCAGCCCAAGTGATGTCGTTTGATGATATATCTTCCTTAAGAGATCGTGGTCGTTACGGTAACAGCTCTAGCTACGATACTGCTCCGATCATTCCAACGTTGGCTTCTCCTTCTGGCAGACCTGTGGGTAACGTTTCAAATACTCAGTACAGAAAGCAAATGACAGCTATGAAGAAGCAGGTTCTGACACAAGCTGGTAAGCTTGGAAAACAAGGGATCCCTGACCCAAGAGCTATGTCATTACAGACCATGCGCAATCCGTATCAGCCACAGGTGGGTTCAAGAAACGGTTCTTTTACTAGTCAATCGCCAGCTTACATGAATTCACCTAGAGCAAATTCCATGAACAATGTACCACAGATTCCAAACGGCTCAAGAGCTTACTCGCTCACAACGAATCCATATCAGCAGCAACAACAACACCAGCAACAGCAAAAGCAACAGCAAATCCAATGGCAACAGCGCAGAGGTCCGCCACCTAGCCAACTCCATCCAATTCATCAGAGAGTGCCATACCAGCAACCTCCTCCTAACATTAAGAGACTCTCTGCTCCAAATGTACCATCACCACTTATTTCCACGCAGATTCCATCAGTAAACAACTCGGTACAGGAGTCGATCAAGACGCCTTATCATCAGACCGAACCGTCGCAACCTTTCAATCAAGGACATTATCTGAAAAGTCAAGCACCTCAGAAATCAACAGAACGTATGCCAAGTTCAACTTCTACTCAGCAAGAACCGGGTCATCATTTCCTTGCTGATAATATCGTATCTGGGGACGATTCATTAACATCATTTGACGACTCAAAGGAGCAATCAGTGTCTGTACCAAATGGAGAATCAACGCCTTCACCAAATCGCAATGATTATGGTTTTGATGAATCATCTGAGTCTCCATCGAAGCTCCCTCGCTCTCAGGCTTTGCCAAGGCTAAGTTTGCTGAACATGAGAGATGATAATGATGGATTTGCCAATAGTGGTGATGGTTATGTTCCTCGTTCCCTTGATCCTGTTGATGAGAAAACAACAGCGGATAGGTTCAATGATGAAGCAGTTTCTACTCGTGAATCTCCAGCTAAGCGCATGATTCAGCGGAACAATATGGGCCAGGGAGGGCATTCGAAGGGGGTTTCAATTTCATCTATGAGTCAATACTCTTCGACTTCTGACTTCATCCCTGATAAGACCAACAGTCAGAAGCTATATCAACTTAACCAGGCCTCTAATACAAATACTGATGTATTTGTCACAGCTTCTCAATTCTCTTTGATGGATGGCAGCAGGTTGGAAAATAGCTCGGCCAATGATTGCAATACTGCAAACAACGCTATAAAGAAAGCTACTACTGAGACTCCTGATTACAGCTCAGTTACCACACCGATATTGAATGATCACTCAACGAAAGAGTTTGATACTATTCGAGAGTCCAAGCGTGGCTCGGTCTCTTCTTTGGCCTCGACACAATCAAGAGAAATGAAGGACTCCAAGAAGAGTGCAGTGAAGTCACCAACATTCTTTAAAAGGTGGTCAAAGAAGAGAAGTGAGAAGAAGAAACGCGAATCATTTGAGCCTGTTACAGCTCCATTGAATATCCCAGATCGTACAGTTCGAACTTCTGGAGATTACATTATTCCGATTGCTGCTGTAGGGCTTGAAGGTGGCATGGTCTCAACTGGTTCATCACAGCCACAGGCCTCGTTCTCTGAAGGGCAAGACACAAGTGATTCGACCATCTTCGGTACATCACCACATATCCCGCAAATGAAGTTGTTGGAGCCAGATGTCCCCGCCGAATCCAGTTATACTCCGGCTACCAGCTCTCAATTGGCTGACCCATTAGTTCCCCAAACTGGAGGCTCAAAGAAGCTCGAACTAACGGTGGAACAGCTTGGCATTATGCAAGAAAGTACCTCACTCATGAGAGAGCTGAACCTGGTATCGAGTGAATTGGCTGCTTCTGTGAAGAGGGAGATCACTTTGGAAGAGAAACTTCAAGGAACAAATAGAGTCACATCTCCGCTATTTGTGAAAGAACAAGACTATGCTTCTGAGCTCGCAAGACTAGTGCAAGAACTGAATATTGAACGCCAAAAGAGATACATAGCTGAAGAACATGTCTTGTTATTCGAGAATGGTACGAAGCCATCGCTTCTTGAGTTGAGTTATGAGAACGAGAGACTGAGATCTGAGTTGAGTATGAATGAAGAGCTGATCTCCAGGCAAAGTGCCGAAATAAATGCATTGAGGGAGGAGACGCCAAACTTGAAACTTCAGGTTGAATCTTTGACGAAGGCCAAAAAGGAGATGGAAAGTGTCACTATTCCAATGCTTAAGAATCAAATCGAAGTTCTGTCCGTCGATAACAAGAAAGTCATGATACTCTCTGAAAAGCTCAAAATCTTGAAGAACGAAAAATTGCAGTTGGAGAAATCTCACAACGATGAGACTGGTGACTTCTCTTTTGTGAAAAGGGAGTCGCCTACAGCTGAATCTCATGGGTTTTCAAAAGGTGATACCACACTATTGAAGGTTCCAAAGCAAAGGTCTACCAAGGAAGGCTCGCCTTTGAAACCATCATCTCCGTTTCGTAACTATCACAGACCCCCATCCTTCAGTCTTATAAATGTGACGACAGCTGAAGCAACTTGATGGATATATATATTACATATTCTATTACATTTATCCGAAATTATTTGTTGCTATGTTTTATTTGCAGTTTTTGCGTTGCTAGAATCATTCAGGTACATATAGAAAACACTCCAGCCTAGCTTAGTTGGCCTCGGAAGTTGATCATTTGCCTCGAAATTGGCTCAAATTTATGTGTCTCCATGTCCTCAGGAAAAAAACCAAATCTCATAGCATCAGATTCAAAAACACTCACAGGCTTCTGATACGGCGCTTCGCAATTGCTGACTTTCAAGATGAGTTTCAATCGTAAGAGACACTATGGTAAGTACTTGTCTTCTGGGCTTCTATGTTTTTGGCCTCGAATTGACTTGAAACTAACGTAGCCGCCGCGATAGATGATGACGTTCAGGAATTCAGGAAAAGATCTCGTCCTTCTTCTCGTATGGAGGACTTCAAGGCTCTCTGCAACGATATAAACACCCTTGGTGAGACTCCTAAGAAGTATGTTGAAGATGTTGAGTTTATGAGTACCCCAATTGTTAAGAACTTTGAAAGCGAAGACTTCCGTAAAGCGGTGCTGCAAACGTTGTTTGCAGTCGTGACTGAACAACCACAGAAGATCTTACACATTTCTGGATTGGTCCAATCTGTCTATAGTCAAGCTCCAGATTCTGCCAAAATTATCGTTGAGTTTTTTCACCAAGAGGCGCAGGTTCTTCTTGAAAAGGCAGCTTCAAGAGATGCTGAACCAATTTCTTCTGATACTGGCCCATGGAACAAAATCAAACTTTTGATGAGATTCTGGGCTTCTTTGTCTCTTATATTGGATACCAGCAGTGTTGTGAATGTGTTTTCTCAGTTCTTGAAGCTTTCAGTGGACTTGCAGAACAGCACGCCAGAGAAGAGATCACCACTTGGTGAGGCTATCTACTACAACACGTTGATTTCCCTTCCATATCTTTCGCCTTTCCATCCTGATCAATCAGAGGTGCAACATGGTGCCAATAAAGTGTTGCAGCTTGCAAAGGAGTTCAAATTCGTTGCATCAGAAGTGACTATCACAAAGCCTTTCTCTGAATCGAGTGAATATCAACCTTATACTCCAAAGGAAATTGTCACTTGTGTCTTGCCCGCCTTGGAGGAGTATTTCGCCGATACTGACAAGACTAATTTGTTCTTGGATTTTCAGTCCATGCTAGGGGGGTTGCTCTCCCCAGCTGGAAAGATGAACTTACCGGCTTTGGCTCTCCCAACTGTTGACAGCTTGAAAGAAGTTGTTGGTCTCGATACAGGTCTGGGAAGCGTTGATGGTATGTGGAGAACTCCAAGGTTTACCATGGAAGTGTATCTTCCAATCGGCGACTTGCATACCACCCCATCATCATCCTCATATATCGGCTTGCTTTTCAGAGATATCATCACCGATGTCATCGAGGCTGTCGAATTCAACAGAAAAGAGGTTGCAAGACAGATTATCACCATCGACTTGTTTTTCAATGACGCTATCTTTGCTCCACCGGGTTCCAGTATTGACTCATTGAAGAAGTTGAGTGAGCAGAACAAAGAAGACGGTACCTCTTTGTCCACTTGGAAAATCGAGGACATTGCTGTTGAGACCATTCTTTCTTTGATATTCAAGCTTCCAACTGCTTCCCAGCCTTCTGTCTACTTCTATACGACATTGGTAGAGGCTTGTGTGAATGCCCCGCAAGCGATTGCTCAAGTCATTGGCAGAGCTATCAGATTCTTCTACGCAAATGTCTATCATCTTGATTTTGAGTTGAATCTCAGATATCTTGATTGGCTCTCTATCCAGTTGAGTAACTTTAACTTTACATGGAAGTGGAATGAGTGGGAAGGGGACAGTGTGAAATTTGGCAAAAGCAACTATCACCCAAGAGTTGTTTTCATTAGAAACTTAGTTGCCAAAGAGTTGAGACTTGGGACTCGTGAGAGAATCCAGGCTACATTGACTCCAGAATTCCAACAATATCTGGATGTATCTTTGTTTACAAAGGATGAGTTGTTCGTGTACTATAAGAACATCCTTGGAGATATCAAGGATTCTGAAGAATCTTTGAATTTGTTGTATTTATGTGATCAACTTCCAATCAAGGCCAATGTCGAGAAATTGATTGAAGTAATCCACAAGAATCTCCCATCTGCTGAGTTGGAAGATGCTGTTCAACAGTTGAAGATTGCCATCGAATCTTTCCAGAATGCGGATGAGTTATTGGTTTCAGTCATGTTCCAGGCTGTGGCTTTTGTTGGTAGCAAGTCTACTTCCCACGCTGGTAAATGCATTGATTCTACTCGTGAGCAGTTGAAGAAGTTGGTGGATATTACTGATGCCTCTGATGATGCCTCTGGTGATGTTCAAATGCAAGAAGATAGTGTCTCCCTGAAGAAGCAAATATGGGCTATCAATGCTGTTCTGGCTTACTGGAATCAGGATCCTCAATCTGGTTACTTGGTTCTTGATGTCTTAGAGTCATTCAATATCATCTCTCCGTTAGCTATCATCCAACACTCTCTCGATGATGAACGCAAGGCAAATCTTGGTCTTGTCAATATCGCTTCTATCGAGTCTATTTTGAGAACATTGACAAAGGTTGTCTTCTCTGGATCAGGTACCTCTGAGCTTGAATATATCTTTGAAACTCTTTTGTCCATCATCTCCAAAATTGTGAGTTCCCTTGGTGTTGAAGGTTCAATTCACATTCCTGATGTCAGTGCCGAGATTACAGACGATATAGAGTTTTCGTGGAAATATCACACCACCCTTGGGCTTGTCAGAACAGTCTTGAGAAAGTTCTCGGACGAGTACAGTGGAATGGCTCCCGCTCTCGTTTCTACATTGGAGAAGACTGTTACGCATAAGGACACGGTGATGATTGTATCTTCATGGATCAAGGATTTGCAGAGTTTGTGATGATGATGAATAGTTGCTACAAAAAGGGGCAGTAAACAAGAAAACAAATTATTCTTGACTTCGTAGACGCCGTTAAAAAACCACTAGATCATGTGGTTGAATGTTGATAGAGGTCCTCCTCAAAGACCATGTCTTGCTCCTGGACTCTTTGTTCTCTCTTCTCTGAACATCTTTGTGATCTTGTTACCCTTGTAGTAGAACTCGTACATCATGTAGAAACCGGCACCATAGAGACAAGACATACCCAAGAGGAATTTGGAAAATTGCTTTCCATTCGACATGCCGATATGGGAAGCAGCCACCTTGTTGAGTCTCAAGGCAGTGGTATGGAAAGATCTGATAGCAGTTGGAGAGACCATTGTATAATATAGAGCACTTATGAGGTTGATTGAATGAGCTTGGAGCCGATAGTATGAGGGCTTTCCATGGTCTTGTCCAGCGGATTCTCGCTAATTATGTAGTACAGTTCTGTTGACGTTTCTGTATGGGGGTGGGTTTATCCATCGTTCGATCATGCATGAAGGATCACGTTACACTGTCAAAACTACTGAATAGTTGCAACATGCAACACCCCACAGATTCTTCGATGAGTGGATCATACCATAATTCGATAATTGGGGGTGGTTCGTACGATTTCCAGATTTATACGTTTGGATAGTTCAAATGTCTTTTTGGTGGTTCGATGTAGCAACAAAAGGTTAAAGTTCATTGGCTCTAGGATATAATGGGGTGGTTTGTAAACATCTTTCGATGGACTCATGTGATCTTTAGTTTATCGCTCGACTATTGATTGGAGCCTTCGGTAGAATAGTCGAACTCGCAAAGCTCTAGAGCACAGCTTATTGTCGTGATATGTCTTCAAAGGTGGAATTCCGCTTTGATGTGCCAGAGAAGAGTTGTTGCAGCAAGGAAGTCGCGCAGAGTGCGTGCTGGATCTTGCAATTTTTTTTCATGAGAGATAAGGCTTCCACACAAATATAGAAGTGATGGGCACTACCCCGTGGAATGTGAGTGTGTGTCGTATTTGTCTGTGATTGCAAGAGATAAGTCATGGTCTGTGGAAGTGGGGCAGGGTGGGTAGTTCCTTTGTCAAGAGCTGCTGAATTGCTTTATGATAACTGGGCCTCTGCTCACTGAAGGGCGTGATACGAGACTGTGATACAATACCAATGAGCAAGTTATAGGAGCAACAATGGGGTTAAAAGCAGTGGTCCTTTGCTCTGCTTCACACATCCATTTTATACTTTAGCAGTGTGATTGCAGAAGGTTTACTGTCTGCTATTCTGTCCTAGTATACTAACATCATCAACACAGCATTTGATTCTATGGGTACTTGTCTGTCCTACTTTTTGGTTCCTGAAGCTTGTAGGTGTATCCTACTGTCACTTCAGTTTACTTTTAAAATAGACATATATCAAATGGCTCTGGTGCACTCAGTGTATCGAGGGACCTTTTTGTTCTCTGAATGGAGTTTGTTGTCAATCAAGATCACACGACTTAACAAATCTAAAGGCTTGAGAATACAGCTTTTCTTTTTAACTCATCTAATGCGTGTATATATATACATGATAATCATTCTTCGCCTTCAACGAGAACGTCGTTTTGTTCAAATAACTCTGCAAGTTCGCCAGATTGGGCCATCGAAGTGACGATATCACAGCCACCGACGAACTCCTTGTTGACGTATAGCTGTGGAATCGTTGGCCATTCGCTGAACTCCTTGATACCTTCACGTAATTCTGAGTCCTCCAGGACGTTATAGGCGGCGAATTTTTCTGGGTCGACGCCAACTTGGCCCAAGATATTGATTGTAGCTCTCGAGAAACCGCACATAGGGTACTCTGGAGTGCCCTTCATAAAGAGAACCACTGGGGCAGAGGCAACGGCCTTCTCTATAGCCTCCTTGGTCTCAGTGGAGAGGAATCTAACGAATGAAGTGCTGAAAACGGTGGCGCTTCTAGAAACTGGTGTATAACGGGCCTATAGGGAGACGGGTATTAGTCAAATGGAACAGAGGAGCACGAGAGGAGGGCAGCCAGAGGCAGCAAAAAAAAACACAAGAATCTCGTTAAAGCAAAGATCAATAACTTACTAGCCTTGAAGAATGTTGGAATACGGTTCTGAACATTGCGTAAGGGGAGTATTCTTAATTGCTAGAAGGTATGCGTTTTTCTGAAAGTGACCACTGCTGTTTTGTGCTTTGTAATTTCTCGCCTTCGGAGATCGGTGGGTACAAGTTCGCGAAGTCATCTTTGGAACACCCGGCAAACAGGCATTATTAGAGACAATTTCAAAACATTCCAATTGGCGGTTGAGAATAACGCGCAGATTTGTGACGTCAGAGGAAATGGCGAACAAAGGCCTGGTTCATCATGGGGGGCACACTGTGCAACAGGAACGACTATGGCCCATACCCATACTGCAATACGTGTATGTAGTCTATGTAGTGCACGTAGGTGATATAAGTTCTATATAGTGCGATATAGCTATAGCTATATTGGCGGCGGCGTGTTCAAAAGTGCTAAAATCAAGCAGAGCAAGCGAAGCAAGCAGTTGAAACAATGGAACTTCCCAATTCAGACTGTCCTGTTTTTTTCTTATCCCTCACCTGTGCCGAGCGAGAGTCCCCGTACAGCACAGAACAGCGCGGAAAGAACGAAAGCCAAACCAAAAGCTAAAAACGCAGCGAACAGCGAGCGCTGAAGCAAATTAGAAAAAATTCCCGCCACCAAAAAAAAAAAACACACACATCCCCAACAACAACCAGAGCACTTCATCTTTTCCAAACTAATTCTCAGTTTCCCAATTCCTCAATTTCCCATTTCCCATTCTGGGGGCCACCGATAGTTTGCCCTCTTGGTCCGTTTCCTACCAGCGCCCGCGCTTGTGTGTTGTTGTCTTTCCCTTTTTTTTTGCTTGAGATCAATCTCTTCACTCCCCATACCGCTTGAAAACAAGCCAAGTAAAAAATGCCAGAACAACGTGATCAGATGCCACAGCCGATCTTGAACAGGCCGAATCAACAGGCCTACCCCTTGAGAGTGGTAACCGCTGTGGTAGATGACGGTGGATCGAACAATGTTGGCTGCGCATTGACTCCGCACCCATCTGACAATGGCCTCACGATCTTTCCCTCCACGCCTTCGACTTCGAATGCCAAGTACTCTACAGTGTCATTCACAGTCCCAGACCAAGTGGAAAAGTCACATAGAGGTTCCATCAGCGCAAGGCCATCCTCGGTCCAGATCAGTCAGATGCCAAATCAACAACAGCCCCTATCGCCACAATCATCACAGCAAGGTTCACAACCATCACTATCACAGCAACAGCAACAGCAGCAACAGCAGCAGCAACAACCACTGCAGGGCCCATCACAGTCTCGTACTCTCACCGCTTCGACTATCAAGACGCCTCCATCGACTCATGATACAGGCTTCCCGAACTACGCGGCTCAGGTGAACATCTCCAGACAACCATCGGTATCAAACGCACATCAGCAAGCAACGAGAAATGCAAGCGTTGGAAGCTCAGGATCTGCTTGTTCGTCAAGACAGAACTCTACCACTACTGTGGACTTCATCCAGTTTTCTCCACAATCCTTCTTCCATGTTGGTCATACCACGTCTCCAGATACCGCTAAATCTCCTTGTGATATCGTTTCCCTCGACTCTAAAGAAAAGGTTCAATCACCAACCGATATGGCTGTATCAAGTGCTAAAAAAGTGAAGGAGAAACAAACTAAGGCCGTCATTGGTACTCCAACTGCGCAGGTTCCATTCTATGAATTCTTTCAAAAACAAGACGACCAGAAAATACATATCCTGATCGGTGCTACAGGTTCAGTCGCCACTATCAAAGTTCCCCTAATTATCGCTAAGCTCTATAAGATCTTTGGCCCATCGAAAGTGTCTATCCAGTTGGTCGTCACTAAATGTGCAGAACACTTCCTTAAAGGCCTGAAGATTTCCACCGAAGTGAAGATCTGGAGAGACGATGAAGAGTGGTATGGCTATAAGAAGACTGGTGATGCAATACTTCACCAGGAGTTGAGAAAATGGGCAGACATCTTCCTCATTAGTCCAATGAGTGCCAATACATTGGCGAAGATGGCGAACGGTATCTGCGATAACTTACTAACCGCAATCATCAGAAGTTGGAATCCACAATACCCAATGTTGATTGCCCCTGCAATGAATACGTTCATGTATACGCATCCGGTGACAAAGAAGCATTTAGGATTCATCAAAGATGAATGCCCCTGGGTTGAGGTACTGAGACCTGTTGAGAAAGTGTTGGTGTGTGGTGATATTGGTATGGGTGGAATGCGTGAATGGAGTGACATCGTTGAAATCCTCGTCAAGAAGATCAAGAAGATGAGTGACGCCAAACCTTATGATCCAAACAGTGTGGATGATGGCAAGGACGAAGAGGAGGAAGAAGATGAAGATGAAGATGGTGAAGATGGGGAAGATGGGGAAGACGACGATGATGATGATGACGAGGACGAAGACGAGGATGACGATGACGATGACGAGGACGAGGACGAAGATGATGCACTCAAAACTGGAGGCGCTCCTGCTCCTATTTAACGGCACTGCTGATTCTTTACACCCCCTTATGACTTCACTGCTTCCCCATTTTTTTAATGTTGTATTTGCATATTTTATGTTTCTGTCTATATTTTTTCGTGTTTTTCCCTGGCTCAGCTCCAGTACCCTGATCGATGTCCTCATGAAATCTCTGGTAATAGTGAATCTAGGACTCTAATGTTAACGTTACGGTGTTGCGACAATGAATACCCGTATATTTTCTTTATTTAACTTTCTTCTGGGATCAGTACCAGCCGTCATAATCATCGCTCTTCATAAACTCATAAACATCGGTTATCAAACTAACCCAGCGATTCAGAGATTTCAGCTTTTGGGAATCATCGTCCAGCGGCCGATCTTCATTCTCAAGCCAATCAAGGTGGATGGATTTGAAGTCAAATTTCAAATGATTATTCATCTCTTCATTCTTGAATGGTTTTAACAAACTCAAGAAGTTGGTTAGACTAATTACTTCATTCAATCGTTTCGAGAGCCTTGTCACAAGATCCCTGTTTGTCTGAAGTGAGTTAATAATCACCTTGCTGATGTTGATGGCTTTTATGGATTGTTTGAATATCAAAGGTAGGAATGGAGATACCAGAAGACCTTGGTCAATTGAATTTGTGTTGTTCTTTATGACTGTGAGCAAGTTCCCCTGGATCGATAAGTGCTTCTTAGTAAGTCTCAAGCACTTCAGCTGGTAATCATATATCAGTTCGTCATCAACTTTGCCAGTGTTGCTGGTCACGACTTCTTCAAAAAAACTTTCAAGCTCATACTTAGACATGATAAGGTCCCAGAAAGCCCATGTTAACATGTCTTGTTCTTCATTCCTATTAAGAATATCGTTAAAAATCTTAAGCTTCGCCTTGAACGCATTGCAGATGGGAGATCCAACACTCAGCGCTGGAGACTCACTTAGATTTCTAAGATTACAGATCTGGGAAATCTTGATACCCAATAGCATATTGTTCTTCGTCAGATCAAAATTGGCGAAGTTTGGGAATAGTTTGTCAGTGATGTCAACGTCCAAGTCCATGCTCATCGATGTTGGAGTACCAAAACCGATAGCCTGTAGGGAATCGATTATAGCCAATGAGATGTAAAGTCTCTTCAGAATAGATGTATAGTCGTCATAGTTGTTATTAGTCACTATATGATTCTTGTCCCAGAAGAGTTTGAATATCTTCAGCTTGTTGAAGACACCGACTGTCGTGTTGATATTAACATCGCTTGGGGCGCCAAGAAGTAACACAGAGTAACAAAGTGACACCAAAGAGATTCCCACAAGGATGACTGCATTCTGTGAGAACAAGGTCAAGTTGGAAGTGATCTTAGATGAAACTTTAAACAAGTTTGAAAACAATTGGTTGAGGGAGTCTAGAACGTTGTTTGGTGCTGACCCAGTTCCGATGGCACTTGGACTGCGTGGTGATCTGGAGGTTGTAGATATCAATACATCCAAAGAGCTGTAGAAACAATGTATCACGAACTGATTGGCTTCGGTTACTTCATTTGCCACCTGAGGTGGAGGTTGTGGAATGTTAAGGAGATTTCCCAAAGACTGCTTGTTCAAAGGTAATATAGAGAATGAAGGGTGTACGAATTGATAATAGAGCTCAACCAGCTGTGCCTGTTGATTCTGTTGTTGCATGGTGGCGTGTTGTGGATTGGTCAGGTTTACTCCTTGTGAAAACCCTTGGCTGAAGCTCTTCAGTGAGCTCAGAGACAACGCAGGACTTGACGGTGCAGGGAAATTGGCCGAATTTGAACGACTTCGAGCTCTCATATCTATAGAGCTTCTATGTGATCTTCCTGATAGGTCATCATCTGAGTCTGATATCACGGATGATTCATAGTTGAATCTTGGTGCAAATGCTCCGCTACTCCCGTTCGAACCTGTTGAGAATCTGGCATCGCTAAGAGACGAAGACACCGAATCCACAGATTCTCTTCTTTCAAAGGATCCTTGGTATGGAACTTTCAAAAACAGACCCTGTGGCATTGCACCAGGTGGGACCGGTGCTTGTTGTGGTGCATTTTGTGAATCTTGCCTCTTGAAGAAAGATGTGCCTCCAGGAGAGCTTGGTTGTGATGGATAATTTGTGGTTTGTGGAGCCTGTTGCGGTTGTGGTTGAGAATTGCTGGTGACAGAAGTTCTTACAGGCATATTCCCTGCCAATGATGTCAATGGCGGTAATATTATTGGCTGTTGTTGCACTTGCCCACTCAGGCTTGAAGATCTTGATCTCTCAATCATTGCATCTGTTACAGGGTCGTTCCTCATGAACCCCTTTGTTGGGCCTCGCTTCAAAGGCACTCTTTCAAAAGAGCAGTTGTCTTTACTCTTCAAGCAATTGGAGCAAGGTCTGACGACACTATTGGATGTTTGGCTGAATGTTGCATCACACTTTACTTTCTTTCTGCGACACTGATAGGGTATGTTGTTAGTAGTTGAGCGGCAAAATAGAAAACATCTGAACTCACCTCATCACATGCTCTAGAGACTTTGGATCTCTTGCGCTGTTGGTTCTGTTGTTCATCTGTAGATCTTTTGGGTTCTGCTTGACTCACAGAGCTCGATTCTCTGGTCATTGGCGTCCCCTTCGGTACTTCTTGTTCATTGTTGGATGAATTCACAGCGGTAGTGGTGCTCCCTTCCTGGGCAGCAAACCCAATTGTCTCCATCGGCTCCATCGGCTCTTCAACAGGTCTGTTCTTGCCTGTCCCGTCTCCCTGGAGCATATGGGCTATGGATGACATCCGTATGTTTCAGCCGCTGTTTTTTTGTTAATTTGTTGTTAATGATTTTATTATGTCTTTAGGGAAATTTCCCCAGCATCTTTCCTCCTTCCCCCGGTTCCCGCACTGGAGAAAAGCCGTGCCCACCGAAAACCTGTCCCGGGTTTGTGAGCTTTTTGTGGAGTGCGCCCGCAAATTTCCGGGGTAACGCACTGGCCGAAAGGTTGCAACTTCAACTACAAATGAGTGGACAAATATGTACATCATCTTATCGCTTTCAAGGCACCAGAAGGATAACTGGGAGCAAACTCTTCGCCAGGGTTTGGAACGTCATTGCCGTCAACTGCGTCCTGGTAGGAAGGAACATTAGAAATACCACCAAATATCAGATGGGCAGTTTGTTCAGACTCATCTTCAGCTTCAAGCATAGGGGAGACGGATAATGAGGCATCGTTGCCAAAGTACTCTCTTCTCATTTCATCGCCATGGTTCAGTAAGACAGCTAGGGGTGTGGTGTCACCATGTTCCACAGTTGGTTCAGTGAATATCATCCGATCGAAGACATGTTCTTCATAGTTCGGTGGTGCCGCTTCTCTACCAGAGATGGAGAAATTATTCCCAGTAGTAGTAGTTCTGTTCATACGATGGCTGGTTTCAAATAACTTCTCCTCCTCCTTACGGAAATGGATCTTGCCGTGTTTATCCAACATGACGGTACGTCCTGACATCTCAACGTTTGGAGATATAAACAACGTTATAGGGATATTTGTTCTCAGTTCACTTGTGTGTCCATTAGAGTTTATTAGATTAATTTGAAGTTTGAGCTTATGTCTCACCTTGATCCTGTCCCCTTTCAAATCACAATCCTGTGTAACTTTCTTCAAATTTGAAGGGATCTTAATGAAAGAATCTATCGAAAGCCGATCATATAGCACCTTCCCTTCCATTTTTGACATTGTACAATCAAGAACAACTTGCTCGTCATCATAGATGTCTCCAGCGGAGCCCTTGAATGCATAGTATTGAACCATCTGGGCCTTTATAGGGCCCAATTTCAAACCCTTAGATAAGGGAACCAATACTATCTTGATTGGGCTTGCACCACCGATTGGAACAGCTCTGGATGGTATGCTAACCTCATATTGAACTTTATCCGGCCAAGTCTTGCCTATAGATATGGTTTCGGAAATTGAAAAGTTATCACTTGACAAAGTTCGAAGGATTCGGAAGTATTTGTATCTCATCAAAGGTGATTTAAATCCTCTTCGATCAACAACGGCTTCAAACTTGTATAGGATTGACCCTGCCATCAAACCTTCTACTGTTTCAGGAATATCACCAGGCAAGATACATTTGAAAGGGAATTCATAGTTTCCTTCTGGTAGGACAAAAGATGTGCCATTTGGGACGACAAACCCCTGAAATGGGGTCACCGATACACCGTTGCTTGGAACATTCAATGATAATGGTGTGTTTGTCCTTATGAGCCTTCTGGTTTGTGTGTGTGTTCCCGTGTTGCCCTGATCTTGCTTGCCGATAATGCCATTGGGATTCAAGAGTAGGTTATCCCATTGCACTTCAAAGATAACAGATTCTTCCTTCACAGGGTTCGCTACCGTGGTGTTAGACTGTGAAAGAACTTCGAGAAAGTCCAGCTTGTAGCGACCAACAAGCCGAAGCCCAATTCTCTTTACTGTAACATCTTCTGTCAATGAAAACACTAGCTCACCGGAGAGCATCACGGATGGCGAATCATACTGCGACCCACGTACTATAACCAAGTTCTTATATGTAGACTTGACTCGCACATCGAAGTAAGTTATCGGCGATGATGATGCTGACTTCCCTAGCCCAAACATGACACGATTCACGATGCGCCATAAGGCATTTAGGTCTCCATTTTGTTGAAGCTTTTTGGCTGTTTTGACCTAGGTGAAATTTTCTGAAACGAAACGGCAACCGTCTTTCGAGAACAATCAAGGGTGAGAGATAAGTAGAAAGGCACGATGGATTACTCACTAACATATATCATACTGTTGCCTTAGTACTATGAATAGAAGTCACAGCTATAATCATTTGATGTCGGACCTCCCTCCCCCAACGGTTTCAGGGTTCTCTCCAGATTGGGCTCTTCAGGCGACAATATCAGAGCCACAATCGGAACGATATATAAATGAGATCCGCCAACCTGGCTATGAATATACCAACTATAATCTCCATACACAATGTCCCTTAGACTAGTTACTGATGAAAACGGCATCCTGAGGCTTCCAAAAGAGGAGTATGATCGTGCAAAGTACCCTGAATGGCTCCCAGTTTGGAACCCCGAACACCAGTTCCCAGCTTTGACAGAGAACAAAAACTATGTTGATCGTGCATTCTTTGCGGATCCATCTTTCTCAAACTTGTTTCCAAGTGACAGTCATATTGATAAAATTGATTTGAGTCCAGGTTTTGGCACAGAGATTAGAAGTGGTGTACAGTTGTCCATGTTGTCTGATGCAGCAAAAGATGAAGTGGCTTTGTTGTTGGCTCAAAGAGGCTTTCTCATTTTCAGAGATCAGGACTTGAAGGACAAAGGATTTGAGTTCAACAAGAAACTCGGAGAATACTTCGGACCACTTCATGTAACATCATTTTCTGGGGCTCCTGAGAATGAAACTAAGTTCCATGTTGTCTACAGGTCTCCAGATCAAGAAATCAATGTTAAGAAGATCAGTGGTATTCATACTGATGATAACTGGGAAGTTTTTACTCCTGGTGTGACGATTTTTGCCATTCTTGATGGTCCAAGTACTGGTGGTGACACACTATTTGTCGACTCACAAGAGATTTACGAACGTTTCACTCCAACGTTCCAAAAGATTCTAGGTGATCTCTCAGCTATTTTCTCCAACGTTGAAGCTTCAAATGCTAACGGTGAGTCGAGGGGATTCTTGAGAACTCCACCAACTGAAACATCGCATCCCGTGGTCAGAATCCACCCTGTTACCCAAAAAAAAAACATTTTCTTTAGTCTTCTGACTAAGAGACTTGAAGGTCTTGATGAAGAAGAGTCTGCGTTAATTCTGGGCTATCTGAAGAACAAGATTTATGGTCAGCCTGATCTTCATTTGAGAGCGAGATGGGAGCCAGGCACAGTTGTCCTGTGGGACAATCGGAGATGCTTACACACCGCACTTGCTGACTTTGAAGGTTCTGTTAGACATTGTTACAGAGTGACAACATTTGCGGAGGCCCCTGTCGGGAACTTTGAAGAGCTGGAGGAAGAGACAAAGAGATTGTCTCAAAAACTTCAGGAGAAGTTACGCATCTGAGCGCCAATGAATCTAGACCTGAATGTGGGCATCGAGTAATGGATCTTTTCAGTTAGGTTTTGAGCTAGGACTGTCTGTTAATGATGACATTTATACCTTCAGACAAAGTGTATCTGAGACGGGCGTTGCATGCACTACTTGAATATATGATTCGATTCTAGGGTTCTACTAGGACTTATGCTGTGGATTGACCTCTAGGAATTTGGAGGCTACGCACCCCAGTGACTGATAGGCAACTCGGCCCGCAAGGATTGTTGATAAATGCATCTAAGGTGAGAGCTGTAGGAAGGCTTAGGGAAGGAAAGAGTAGAGAAATTAGTAATTACGCTAAAGGGAGTATCTGCACTGCCAGCACGATAGGGGTATTCTAAGGGTCCAAATTTCAGTATCACAGAGGTTCGTCTTATCGGAGATATATATATATATGTTATTGAAAAGATCGTTGCTGATGGGCTGGCTCGAAGTGTAAAGACTTCAACATTGATGAATCACATTACGAATGTGTGAGTCTATTTTTCAGCTGATTCTATTTCAAATGCTGACTCTTAACTGAGATTCCACATCCGTTCTGAGAAGTCTCCAGAGATGGTCTTCAAAATAACGGCATCCTCCATCAGCAGCAAGACCAAAAGGCTGAAGAAAGACGACTCCGTTCCTATAACCGGGGATTCCACTATCTCCAAGTATCGAAAGATGATAGCAGATATTCTCAAGCCACAGGAGCTACTATTGAGGTCTTCTATCAAAGAATTGGCCAGAGAGATATCCCAGTTGCAAAGAATCTCTAGTAACGGTCGATAAAGCTTCTCGCAGAATGGTAGAAGACACAGAGGAAGATGCTCTCTATATTGCTCTCTGTATTGAAGCGCATTCTTTAGTGCTTGATACTGAACTAGCGTTTGAATATTATTTTCATAATGTCAAGAACTCCTCCAAAGTTGGGGAAAAGTTTCAGGAGAAGAGGAACGTTAACCAAGATGCCATCACTCTGACCTTGAATAATAAGAACACCACTGATGCTGTCACTTCCAGAAGATCGGATCATGTGGACCCTAATAGTGAAAGCTTTGATAACATCAAGCCCATCTCCATCCATGTCTTGGTCCGTCGAGTCAGAAAAGCCCATGAACAAGAGTTCTACAAGGTCCCTGGAATCTTTGATCCTATGCAGATACTTTAGTTATTGCAGGTATTTATTTGTTAATTAGATCATCAGCTATTATGGAATATTGTCCTAATATGTTATTATTCAGTTTATGACTTGGAGCTATAACTAGTTTAATAGCTGGATTGGTTCCGTTCAAGCAAAGGGCTCCACACCCCCCATTGAGAGCTTCAAGCTGTCAGAGCTGGAGACTTAAAATGAAGGGTTAGGAGCGTCCCTGGAAAAGTCTGTACTCGTAATCAAGAAGCAAGCAGCAGAGATAAACAGACTTCGGTGGAGATCGTAGACCTATATGAAGAATGTGATGCATTGGGAGAGACTCTGACTGATAGGGGTCTCCGAGGAGAATCTAAAAGTTTGAGGCATGACAAGTATACGGTAGGAGTGGGAATGGATGAAGAGCGAGATCAAAAAACAATTTCAATAACTGGTATTGCTGGCACGACCACAACCACAACGTTACCCTCGACAACCTCTAATTGGACAGAATTATATCCAACACCTTATTGAACGACAGTGTATTCAGGAACCGTTTGCTAACCAACCGTTCCCCCCCCCCCACAAGCTTCTTCTCATATCTTTGTTCCGCGCTCTTCTTCCCAGAATGGTTATATCATCAAGGTCTGATGCATTAAGATTAACACAAATCGCATCGGATACTTCGCCATGAGCTTCAGTATGAGATTGGTCCATGGCGTCTGACAGATTTATACCAAGTTCCTCGAGAAAACCATCTGTAGGCCACCAGAGACCAGAATCCAACAGCTCAAGGATATATCTAAATTCTTCACCACCAGGCGGGTTTGATCCACTATCATCATCATCAAGGCCAAGATCTTGCTCGAATCTTGATAGGAGTTGATTCAAACGATTGAAACGGAATCTGAAATTCTACCCCAAATCCAGTCGTACTAGCATTGTTTTTCCCAGGATTCCTTGACTAACATAAACATCGTTATGTGCCCCCTCTTTTGATATCATTAAGCTCTCTCAGACAGACAGACGTTCAACATTAGAAAACTGTTTACCCAAGTCGTCAAAGACATAACAAATTCAAATCTCAAGATGAGTGAGATCTATCTAACCTAAAGGGCATATACGCATCAAATATCATTATCCTTTCTGTTAATAAGACAGATTCCTCAAGCCTACTCAAATGAGAGGTGTTGCCAGACTCCTGAGAATTCGAATACTCTAAGAGCAGCTCCTGTTTAGCTCCTTTAGGCCCAACCCGGGAGCTTAGGAGACCATGGTCTATGCGTGCCAATGCATAATGAATATCCGAATATTCCGAGTTCATTGGAGTTTTGTGGAAGGTATTATCTGATAGTTGAAATTTGAAATTATCCTGAGAATATATCTCTTTGTGCAAGACCTCAAATGCATATATCAATCAAGGATACCTTAGGATCAGTGATGAGAGCTTACCTCTGCACTTGTAGTTGAGCTTCGTTAACTCAGGACTGGTTAAGGAGATTGTGGACATCTTTTAGTTAGCTTCTACTGTAAATTTGACTTGTTTTCAACAACCAATGATCGATGTTTTATTTATTTGTCAAGAACCCCTTACACAAGGTTTCGATTACTATAAAACCTAAGGAAACTCGAAATCTCGAGAGATCAGAACTGACGTCTACGCAATCTTTGTTTTTTATGTAACCTGACATTGGAATAATGCCACTGCCGAGATACAAATGGCGTCGGCTGTATATATTTGCATAATCTGTGCCCTCCAACGCAAGTATTAACTTGAAGCATTTCTTTCTTGATAGTTCTCCCTCCCTCTAATCAAAATACATTATTAATACACTCTAGAAGTTAAATCAATAACTCAATGTCATATAATTACTTTCCTAAAGGCAAAATGTGTGGAACTGGGCCCAATGGAGTGTTGTGATGAGGGTTAATACCGGGACGAGACTTTGTGTAGTGGAGCTTGATATGGTCGAAGTTAACAATATCCTTAACCAATGGGCAGTTCCAGTAGATGTCTCTAACCCAGTCGTGCAGGTATGGGAAATCAGAACATATCAAACCAATGTTACAATTGAAGTGCTGAACATACACTTGGTCGAACCTGATGATAGTGGTGAAGAGTCTGACATTTGCTTCAGTCAACTTGTCACCCAAGAGGTACTTCGAAATCTGCTCTTGTTTGTTATCTTTCAAAACCTTTTCAATTTTCTCCAAATAGTCAAATAAGTTCGTAACCTCTTTCTCATAGATTTCCTGCTTTGTAGCGAATCCTGACTTGTAAACGGCATCGTTGATGTTCTCATACACCCAGTCATTCATTTCGTCGATTTGCGAAAGTAATTCAAGTGGACATAGTCCAGAGTCTTCTTCTCAGGGTCTTCAATCAAGTCATTGTACTCAGAATTCAAGAATCTGATAATTTCGGCACTCTCATTGTTAACAATGGTCTCAGTCTTCTTATCCCAGAATACAGGGGCGCTGAATCTACCGTCATACACAGGATTGGCCTTGTAGTACAAGTCAAATAGTCTCTTGAACCCGTACAATGGCTCGGGTATAGCAGCAACACAAGGATCATCGCCACTTGGGAATCTCCAACCTTTGGAATCCATACTCCATTGGACGACACTCAGGCCGATAATCGAGTCTTGCGATACGGCAGATGTAGCAGGGTCGAAGTCCTTGATCAAGCCCTTTGTTTGGAGGTAGAATAAGACACGGTGCTCCCAAGGACAGGTGAGACTGAGATAGACATGGTATCTCCCAGCTTCTGGAGTGAACCGGGAACCTGTTTTGGAAGACACATAGTTTCTAAACGCAGATTGTTTTCTGGTGAAAGCGCCGTCTTTACCAGCAAAGTCGACGAGCTTGATACCTCTGGGTGTCATTAGTACTCGAAAATGAGGTGATATAAATGGGAATTGAGGACATACTGCTTGTGACATCGCGATGTGTATTATTCAATTAACAGGCACTAAATCATAGATGATGGACTTTATTGGGCGCTCTTCTATCTCTTATTTGTTTTTATTTGATACTGTTGTTGCTTAGTTATAACCCCGGATTTGTCAAGGATACAGTAACTATAAAAGTTGACAGAGATGGGCACGGATGATGTAGATGATTCTCTGAATGGCATATTTTCTTTGCTTCGATGGATCGAACACGATTAATATTTGCATAATATAATTATATATTATAATCAAAATCATGCAAGAATGGCGTTGTGGCTTATTTCAAGTCTCAGGTGATGACTCTTGTATCACTCATCTATTGGTCATAAAAGTATTAAGGGCATTGTGAGGGCCAGACGGTTATGTCAGCCCAAACAACGAGTTGGGTGTCCATACACACCCATTCCCTAAATTATACAAGCAACCCGAAAAACTCTGCTTTACAGGGACTATGCTATAATATACAATCAATCAGAAAAGACTAAAGGATTTACTAGTCGAACCTTCCAGGCATAGTCTCTTGGTGAACCTTCAATCAGACAGCACTACAGTGGTAGCCAAAGCCAGCACCGCGTCCCTGTTCACGTCCCTGTCCGAGAATCAGCTCTGGGAATGGATGGCCTATGATCCATCTCCAGATTATATGTACAGTACATGTATATGGAACCCGAAGTGCATCTCTACAACGAAGTGTGACAGATCTGTTCAGGGAAGCTCAATCTGTCCAAAAACTGTAAAATCTACTGATTAATTCCTACAGTCTCATAACCTTTCCTAAAATGGTATGATTTCAAGTCAACGCCTAACATGAAATTACTTATAAAGAGGGCCTTTATCCCATTGGTACTTGGCTACTTCTTTGGACCCATCTATCCACATATTTCCATCAAAGCAAAGAAAATATGCCATTTAGAGAATCATTCACTCCTGTTTCGCTGAAGCCTCAAACCTTTTCAGACCATTCCAAGTTGGTTCCATTACTTTGGACAACAGAGCTGTCCTATGTCCAATGACCCGTCTTAGAGGTGACAAAGATGTTCCAACCGCGTTGATGATCGAATATTACTGTCAATGTTCCACTAGAAAGGGTTCTCTCTTGATCACCGAGGGTACTTTCATCTCCCCTGGTGCTGGTGGTTACGACAGTGCTCCAGGCATTTATACCGATGAGCAAGTTGAGAAATGGACGCCAATTTTTAAGGTTATCCATGATAACAAGTCCTTCGCATTTATTCAACTTTGGGCTTTGGGCAGACAATCCTTCCCTGGTGTGTTAGCTCGTGATGGTCTTAAATTCGTTTCTACCTCTGATGAGGTTACGCGGATGAAGAATCGAAACAAACTGCTGTTGAGACTAATAACCGTCTTCATGGTCTGACCAAGAATGAAATCAAGCAATACATTGCTGATTATGTCCATGCTGCTAAAGGCTCTCTCAACGCTGGCGCAGACGGTGTTAAATTACATGCTGCCAATGGTTATTTTGCCTAACCAATTTTTTCTCGACCCAAAGAGTAACTTCAGAACTGGTTCAATTGAAAACAGGGCAAGATTTACATTGGATGTGATCGATGCCTTGATCGATGCTGTTGGTGCTGATAAGGTTGGTATTAGATTCTCACCATACGGTGCCTATGGTACAATGGCCGGTGCTGGGGATCCAAGTGTCGTTGCACAATACGCATATGTCATTGGTGAGCTCGAAAGACGTGCCAAGACTGGTGATAGATTAGCTTATATCCATGTTATCGAACCTTCAGTGACCGACTTGAGATTGGACGAAGGTGAGAGTGCCGTCAACGCCTCAAATGACTTTTTCTATTCCATTTGGAACGGTGCTGTCATTAGAGCTAGTGAATACGGCATACACCCAGAACGTGCCCGAGATGATGTTGAGGAGGGTCAAACTGCTTTGGCTTATGGTAGATTGTTCATCTCCAATCCAGATTTGGCAGATCGTTTGTACCATGGTTATAAGTTAAACAAATATAACCGTGCCGCATTCTATACATCAACTGCTGATGGCTACACTGATTATCCAACTTATGAGGAGGCTATCGCTAATGGATTTGCTGATACAAAAGTTGATGATGTTCTTTCTTATAAGGAGGCACTAAAGAATGATTCTAAATAAGTATAGATAAAGTATAGATATAAGTATAGATATCGTTGTAAATCAAGATTTATGGGAAGTATAACTGTGGCTGCAGCTGCTGTTTTTCACTGAGATTTTTGTATTCTATTGTACTGCTTGTTTTTAAGCCATGTGGATTATCCAATACTCTCTGAATGTCTGAACCCTCATTTAAAGAAAATTCTTTAGAGGATTCTCTTCATTCCATTATGATTCCATCAAATTTCAATACGGTGTTCTCGGAATTTTACCCAATATCCTTGTGCGTAATTTATCTTGTCAAGCAGAAAAATACTATTTACTTCAGTTAGAAGCTCACCCAAAATTTCGAAGGGCTGAATAGAGAAGAATCTGAATTGATCTTGGAGCTTCCTAGGGAAAGTACTCTATTTCAACCTGAATTGAATCTCATAGAGAGGCGGGTATCTGGTACTGTGGTATTTTAGGGGACAACTCGGAAGATGTCTCTTTCGACCAATTCTGGGCTTTTGGGCCCAGTGAAACACGTCCTTAGAATCATACTGGCTGAAGCTGCTGTTGAGAACTTTGAAGAGCTGGAAGATCATGTACAGTAGCTATCACTCAATTTCCAAGAGGCTCGAGGGATTCAGTGTGTCAGAAAATGACTTCAAGGTTGCAGTCCCTCTAATTCGTACAAGCTTGCTAGATTATTTTTGGAATGTGAGCGAGTTTTCTACTGAAGCACCAGGAAATATGGCATTCAGTAAGAGACTGTGAGTTGTAACAAATAGTAGCATCCATGGATCGTACGTACCATATGGCATATGGGCTCTTATCAAATTCTTTATAATGCCCTTTTTGACACTTAAGGACACCAATATCATATAAATGATGAGTGATCGTCGTTTATCCCAAGATCGCGTCTGTTCGAGCGATCAGGCCAAGCAGTCGGTAAGGCTACGCTATGTGCTGTTCCAAAGGCCTTAAGGGTATGACTTTCTACCTTAAATGGAGATGGTTGGAAGCATAATTTTTCAACAAATAGCAGCTTATGTTCATTAATATAGTGTTTTTAAGTTTTGAGCTTCAGAAAGTATGCCTATATCGTGCAATAAAAAAATTAATCTTGAATTTCCATGATTTTTGAAGAAACTGATTCTGGATTCATCAAAATTTAAATTGAAATAGGGAAAATTTTAAATTCACGATATGAAAAACATTTATTATCTGAAACGTATTTTAATATTAAATATTAAAATAGCCTACACTTTTTTTTTCAAGCAAGAAACATTCTTACAGGATTGGTGCGCCTTGGTCTTTTCTGTTGTCGAGGATAGACCGCTGAAGTGGTGCTTGTGCAAAACGCTGTGGCCTCATACCAGAAATTTCGGCCGAGCTGAACAAAGACCAACGCCAAAAAGAATAAAACCTTCAGATCTAATTGGGACTTAAAATATCTCAGTTACACAGCAAAAGGCTACCCTGAATGCATGTCTTAGTCACCGACCATCACTCCTGTGAGGCTCAATAGCATGAACACTATTTGACCTGCAATTGGTCAGATTTCCCAATGTTATATAGGCTGGTACCCATGAACAGATTATAATTTGGAACGTTGGAGTTGGAGAACTTAATAAAGCTTGGTGTCAGTATTCATCATTTTCTATGCCATATTTCATTTTGTCAGCATTATTAGGAGGAGATGAGCTGATTGAATGAGGTCTCATCGCGTAGCTTGAGATAATACATGCGAATGAGCCAAAAATGATTATCGTTTACCTGTATTATTGGTGCCTTTCAGGGCTAGACGGTTATATTAGCCCAAACCACGAGTCAGGTGTCCCTCAACACCCGTTACCTAAGGCCTACAAGAGACGCTATGAGCCCTGATTGACAGTAACCATGCTATAATGTATCAATCAGAAAAGTTTAAAGGATTTACCTATCGAATCCCTACAGTTCCGTGAGATATATATAGGTATGAGTATGAGTTTTGGCTACATTACACGAACATACATGAGAGTTATAGGAACAGCCCAGTTTAAGGGCATTATAGTGAGATCAGAGATATCGGACGATGTCATAGTTCTATCAAATGAAGAATATGGCCAATTGCAACTTCCAAGCCTCTTGATGATATGCATTACTGATATATTTGTTGTCGATTTCTCCATTAAGTTCCCAAAAGGCTTTTATAAAACCAAACCAGTGATACTAACCAGCAAATATCAAACAAGACCTCTAACATTGAAATGTCCTCACAAGATTTCCACTTTATTTGTCTCAGTGTATGACTGTCCTACCTTAGCTAAGGACACTCCACAAGGCGATTTATTTGAGAACGCCTGATACTGATAATCAGGATACTGATCATTGAGCAGTACCAAACATTCAGTGCTGACTGAATAGTTTTAGGAGTTTCGAGAGAGATAATTTATGGAGTAATATTACTATCTTCCGCGTAACTTTCCCATTATCACTTCTCTGCATGGTTTCTATAGGGGGCCTTGAGCTAATAAGCGAGAGACCTCCAGATTTTCAATTTGATTCGGTGGAGCATATCAGAACGA